>JAHBCN010004787.1:0-60359 GCA_019359885.1 Listronotus oregonensis | reverse complement strand
TTTGTTACCCCCACCCCACAGAAATCGTATGAAAACATCCAAATTGACAAAAAAGTAATTTTAGTGATTTATCACGTCTGAAATATAATTGGAGAAAAAAAAAGCCCCTTTATCTAAAGAACAACCATGACTGCCCTTTCGGCTGATTCTTGTGGGGCCGGGGGGCGGTCAGGGATTCAATTAAATATTACCAATGCAAAATATTAATGAAAATAATTATTTATAAAAAGTGAAAAGGTCTTTTTTTAACGCAAGAGCCTTTTTTACTAATAAATTAAATATTTTATTTGGGATCGATTTTTGATGAAATATATATCAGTAATATAAAATATATAATAATATAAATATAGTAATATATCAGGGACTAACTGGAACGGTAAACACAATTTTCGGTTTTAAGGGGGAAGGGGTTTTACCCCGGTAAAAAAAAGTATTAATGTTTTGCCCTAAGTGTGGTACGTAAGGCAATTTTTGTTTTTCCGGGTTGATAATACAAATGTTTAGCTATTTGTGGGCCATAAAATTAATTATTTAACTAAGTTTAGAAAAAAATGTATGCAAGGCCAAAAAAAAAAACTAAAATTGTTTATTTCTAGATATCATAGATATCAGATTTTTTTTTTACTGAGTACATGGTTTTTCGATAGCTGAAATTTAGTATACCTATCTAATAATGGTATGTGTATGTATTTAACCATCAATAGTAAAATTTTTTAGTATTATAATATAAAAAAAATGTTAAAAAAAATATAGGTAAGAACATAAATAGGTACCGCAACTTATAAATTTTTAAAAGGAATAATTACCCATACGCTCTTATCATTCATACCGGGGTGAAACTTCTTTGCATGTTTCCTTAAATTAAAAATAGTACTAAATTTTTTTTCACACTGAGAACAGGGGCGATATCCATTTTTTAAATAATTTTAAACATAAAATATGATAAAATACAAAGATGACAATACTCCAAAAACAACATAAAATCATACAAATGCTGTGAAATCACAATGACTCAACTTGGACTCAACCTACAAATTGAAAATAAAAACCATTCATTTCCCGCCAATACTTTCGGCCTACTTCGGCTGATGTCCTATATCGTTCGTTGTTGGGAATACTTTTCCGCGAGCTTTTTTGCATCCGCTAGTACCACAAAGCAGCGTCGATTTTTTTTATACTGTGGCAGCGTGCTTTGAGTTGCCTACTTTTCTGAAAATAACCTAAAACCCCCGCCTGAGTATTGGCAACACCCCCGCCATTTCCCCCTACTTTGTTTTTGCTGTTTGGGGACATCAATTTGTTTACGTCAGGAAGTTTACTTTCAAAACTTAAAGGAGTTCTCTAATTTTTAAAACTAATTTCTCATTTTAGTGACTCTTGTTTAATTTATAACTGGTATGTAAGATGAAGCCGCAGTTTAAAATTTTGGACACCATTCTAAAGGTAGGTTATGATTAAATGTGAACTATCTGGTTTTAATACTTATCCTTAACATATGCTTTTTAGAGACTAGAAAGTCTAAATGAACCGAATTTTGGGAAATTGTATGGAACTTTTGTAAAGAATACTTTGTTAGTGTTAGGTCTTCAATTAGAAAATGATAGTGGAATAAATCTAAACTATTCGTTTCCTGCCGAAATAGATTTTTGTGGTGTGTATAAGAGTTTTAAAGTAAGTTGTAATAGCACATGGTATTTCATTTCATTTATATTTTAGGGGTTTTTGAAGCTTTTTCTAATGAACCCGATACACAAAAAATTACTACAAGCTGCTGCAATGTAGATGTAACGGACAATCCCATTTTTATATCAGTAAAGCTAACAATTCAAAACGAAATACATTGTAATGTGTTGTGTAATAATCAAATAAATAATGTAAACTATACTACGGTGACAAAACAGGAGGTGTATTCACAGTTTGTACATGTAAGGCTACAAGGAGACTTTTCTCTTAAAACTGAACAAAATGAACAAAGTATTCATGACAGTTTTACTACAATAAGGAAAACTATAGCCTCAGGTAAATTTAAGTCTTTAACTGATATTTATAAACATCAAAGTAAATTAAACCAGAAATTTTCATATTGAGATATCTACTTTGTTGTCCAGTAAAAAAAAAATGTTTTTAAACACCAAGTACCAAATAGTGGTACAGCTACTAACCATTTTAATGAGATGTTTTAGGTTATCCCACATTCGAAAATTATTTACATATTTTTCACCAGAATTAGATACTTTATTTAGTTATTCATCATAATTATAATTAAAACACTATTTCTACAAATCGCTTTGACAAGATCCAAAATGCAGTTATGCACTTTCTATCCTATACTCAAATTCTCGACAATCTGTTATAAGCTTATAGTGAGCGTCTTAAGTCCTATGTCCCCATAGAAAGGCAACCTGATTTGGAGATAGGATTTTATTATTCTTTAATTATGCTTTGGTTGTTTGATCATTTTGATCAATCAATTCTAGAATAAAAAACAAATCTCATAAAGTTTTCTTCTAAGAGTTTTTGTTCTTTATATTAATATTATCTTTGATTCTTTTATTAATAATTTTTTTAATATTATAATCGCATAATGTCCAAAGTAGTAAAAAATAAATTTAAACAGTGTTAATTCTTAATATCGTTAATATTATGGTTACTGATTTCCATAATTCTCTTTTTTACCATTTATTTCTTAAATTTATTGTTTGTATCTGTATATATAAATGCAATAGTAATGTATAAGTGATAGATAGGTATTATAGGTATTGGGAAACCTTATATAAAAACAAAATGATCTATGCTTATATTTATTCTTCTTATACTTTTTCAACCATTATTTTAAATTTTTAAAATTTTTTTCATGTTTTTTTTAAATATTTTTGCATTTTATTTTTTTATTTTCTTAATATGCCTTCCAGCAATTAATTAAAGGTAGTTGTTTAGAAGTGGGGCTCCAAACAAAACTCAGTCAAAAACAATTTCACCCTCTGGACAGTGATGGATATTTTTTTAACGAGTGTAGGCCACTTTATTTTCGCCGTCCAATGTACCTTTCTAAAATAATAATTTTTCATATGTAGTAAGAAAGAAACTAAAGTTAATTAAAATAATTAATTAGTCACTAAGAAAGGACATTAAAGAAACAAGAATTACACTTTTTTACAAGACTTTTTAATAGCAAAATGATGTATAATACCATCATAGTTTATGGTGTTCATTATCTCTGCTTCTATGTAGAGAAGAGACAACTGGTGAACTTGTTTGACGTTTATCCTCTGAAATTAAGTGAGCTTCCTCTAAAATCTGCCGCTCCTAGGACGCTGCCGCCCCTAGGCCGCGGCCTATATGGCCAATTGACAAATCCAGGACTGTCTCTGAAGACCATTTCTATTGATTACAATAGTAAATTTATGATGGGGAAAGACATTCTTAATGATTATTTAATAACAAAAAAAATGTTATAAACAAAAATAATTCTGATTTGCTCTTTTTTCTCTTAATGGGCTTATTCTAGGCTCTTTGGGGTGGCTAAAAAGTTTTGGTCTGCCCAAAAGCCACTTTTTGAATGTGTTAATACTCGAAATAGGCTCTTTTAATGCTTTTTAAAGTAATTTAAAAAAATGGTCTGTCCAAAAGCCTCTTTCTAAATGTATTAATACTGAAAAGGTCGAAATTTAAAATATGTTAATATTAATGAAAAAGTAACATTTCTCGACATAAACCTGTGAAATAGCTTCACTGTTTCCTTTATCAATATAAAGTAAAAAAAAATTTTGCTTTATTTTAATTTTAAGATGTTATCGAATGATCTTTTTTTTCGAACAAGAATACATGTTTTTTAAAAGTTAAAAAAAATTATTTTTTCTTGGGAAATATGGCTATTTCACATTTGTTTTCATTTTAATATGAATATAACCATAAACATAGCCATGTTAAGTCCTCATTAGTTGATCCTATACTGTTAACTTTTAATTATCTAAAATTTATTCTAATATTCAATTTTTCAAGCCAGTCAATAAGCCTAATTGGGAAACCAAGTGTAGGTCAATTCAGATGTCTCTTTCACAAGACCTTATCTTGGATTGGGGCGCCAAAAATCTTGTTCAGTTTAATGCTTTCAAAACACAGTCATGTTCGCTGTCGCGAAAAAAGTCTGTCAGTGCGCATCCGTTACATATGAGCGACCAATTTCTGCCGAACAAAGAGTAATTTAATCTTGTCGGCGTTACTTTTGAGAATAACCTGAACTAGTACAAACACGTTACATCCATAACCTCAGCAGTTTCAAAAAATCTTGGATTTCTCTTTTGAACCAGAAAGTGTTTCTCTTTTTCCAATTTGTATTTGGAATATTGTTCTCATGTCTGGGGACTGGCGTCTCTTATAACTCTTAGCATTCTCGATTTCATTCAAAGAAGAGCTGTTTATCTTATAAATAATACCACGCTTACAGAAAAGCTTCCTTCTCTTGCCCACCGATGAGCTATGTGGGATCTGTCGCTCTTCTATAGGTTCAACTAGAGAGTCCTCGAACTTCCCGCTTTCTTTGTTTCTTTATCCCTAGAGTGTCCAAACTATGGAACGCAGAAGTTTTCCCTTATCCCAGTTCCCAAATATTTAAGTTCCCTGTGAACAAACGTCTTCCACCACACTTAAGACACCCACAGTAAGTTAGTACTTAGGCCTATATAATAATAAAAAAAGAATAAGCTTAATATTTTTTTTATCAAGGAATTATGGCTTTTACACTACCCAAGCTCAATATTTTGTTGGTCGCAAGTGATAGTGAACATGGTATAATCGGGTTGTCGGGAGACCCTGCATTTGGTGAAATATGTCAAGAGGCCAATGGGGCCATAGAAGGTACCCAAAAAAAGAAAAAATCGGATCAAACTTTAGAACTGGAAGTCGTTAACATGAGCATGATCAAGAAGGTTACAAGGGAGGCGTCCAATGGAGATTTAAAAACTCATTCACCTGTTGTTGTGTTGGATAAAAGTAAGTAAAGTTGATACATTAGTTGTAAAATGTAAATATTTCGAAAAACCATTGAATTTTAGTGTAGGTTGTGCTAGATTATATTTGCTTAAATATTTATTCAGAAATTGATGTCACAGGAGAAAAAATTACATTGCTACAGATTTGTAACCCATCATGTATAAAAGAAAGTATCTATAAAGGATAGTACCACAGATTTTTAAAATATACTATAAAGGGTGTTTCTAAACCTTATGTCGATCCCATTAAAATGTTTTTTTACCAAGCTGATGTTAAATTCGAATTTGGTACACAGCCTGTTGGAAGTTATATACATAAAACAACTATAATACATTTATAAGGGCCTATGTAGTTTTTCTAGTAAAAAACTACCAGAAACGTATTTGATATATTCCAAATGAACACAATTTTTTTTCCGGATTTTACCATATTTTTCCAAATATATCTTAACCAGTGCAGGATAACAAAAAAAAAATAAGAGGCGGAAAAATTAGGCAATAGAATTCCAACCTAACTTTTTTTAAAAAGAAATCAGTGACGACAGAAAAAGAAGTTCGTGATGGATGGTCATGACTGGGAAAAAATAACACCCTGTAAAAATTAAACGAAATAGGTCCTATGTCAAATTTAAAATCAATATTTTAAAAAATATACAATACATGTTAAAAAAACCAAAAAATATAAAAAGTTTAATGCTCTGTCGATCTTTAACAAAGCCTTGGAGGACACATGTCTATTAGGTGTATAACCTAATTTTATTATTTACAAGAAATTTAATCTTGGAAATATTGTCTATCGTTTTCTATAACCCTGCGCCATCTCTCAGGTAACATAAGGATGTCATTGCGAAAGAAATTTGTAGGTTTCAAAGCGATAAATTTATCTATGAATTTACACACATCGTCCAGTATTTTAAATTGCCGCGTGGGAGAGAAGCTCCCATTAGTCATGGGTAACACTGTGTTGAATGACACTTTTGTGTTGACACCCTTCTGGGTTCCCAGTGCATTTCCATTTATCATGGTCAATCAAGCGACTAATAATGACCATTAGTCGCTTAGAAATTACAGAAAAATGCGTTGAAAGGCAACACCGAGAAAAATACAGTGCCACATGCGCCATCTGTCATGTTTCTGTTTTAGAAAACGAGAAACCGAAACCGCGATTGTGTCATGACACAATTGTGTTGAGTCAGTGTGTTGATACAATAAGCAGTGTCAGTGTCATTGTATCGACACGCAAAAATTTAGGGTGTTACCCATGCCTAGCTCCCATTCCAAGTGTAAGGCAGTCTCTAGAGTCGCGCGAGCAACGTGAGGCTGAGCGTTGTCATGCAGCATTATGACTTTTCTGCATTCTTGGCCAGTAAATGGCCTTTTGTGATCAAGTTCCTCGCTCAGCTGATTCAGTTGTCGGCTGTAGCGTTCCACAGTCACCTTTTGACCACTTTCCAGCAGTTTGTTATAAAACACACCCTTTTTGTCCTACCTGATACATAAGATAACCTTTTTTAGGCGAATGTGCTGTTTTGTTATGAATCTACTAGGTTGCCCAGGATCTACCCACGACTTTTTCTGTTTTTTTGTTTTGTTTGTAATAAATATACTTTTCATCGAACGTCACAATTTTCTATAAAATGTCCTTTTTTTTTTGCCGGGCAAGCAGCGAAAGGCACGTGTTTACACGTTGACTTAGATTGTATTCAGTCAGCACATAAGGGACCCACCTTCCAAGTTTTTGAATTTTCCCCATTTTGTACAAATGCTTAGAATTAGGCGCAATTGGTCGCGCAGGTCGAAGTTACCACCTTTAAAGCGTTTGTACTAATAATTGCACATTTCATATGACACAATAGTATCTCCAAGGACACTACAAATTGATTCCAGTGCTTTAGCAGCATTTTTTCCTTGTTGGAATTTGCATAAAATACAGTGTGCTCTTTATTAGTCGCCATTGTCTTCTTCTTTCCTGGGAGCCATCTAGATTTACTACTGGAGGCAGCGCAGCATTTTGGGATTTGGGTTTTTTGTGCCTAAACTCCCATTATCTTTTATACCAATCCTCCCATTAGTCTTGTTCCTTCTACAATTCTGTATAACCCCGATACCGGTTGATTGATATATTCCTGTGTGCTCATTATCGGTTGCCCAAATAATGCTTGGTTTTTGGGATTCATCGCTTCACATTCGCACATGATATAGTAGACTGTTTCTTCCCCCTCGTCGCACATTCTGCATCTTGGGTCCCCATTGTATGAGCCTATCTTGTGCAGGTGTCCTCTTAGGTTACCGTGCCTTATTAGCAGCCCCTCTGTTATGCGAAGTCTTCTCCTATTTTGTCTGAGTAGTTCTTATTTCGTTCTCTTGGATGGGCCCCTTATGAAGCCTTTTCCATGTCTTATTCTACTGAGGCTTCCTCAGTATTCCTCGTGTTTGTTTTGGATCCATTCCCTGGTCCATTGTAAACGCTACTCTCGACTCTACTATTCTGAGAGGTTATGTAACTTACGTGAACCTGTCATTCGGTGTTCTGAAAGCTTGTGTTCGATTCATTTCGCGATTACAATGCTTATTTATTGAAAGAGAAGTAAAACAATGCAACATCTATTTATCAGGCAGTTATGAGTCCCTCAATTATCGACATTTTTTCACATTAAATTAGTAAGACATGCGTATTTTGTACAGTACCTTTCTTTCTTCTGATTAAAAAGTACCCGGAATTCCCTATTCAAACAAAGTGCGCTTAAGGTTCAAGATGTCAAAATGTTTTTTTTCTAGGTTCATACATCAGTCATCTGGCGCATATAATTATCTTTTTGAGCGCCATCTGTCGAAAGTTTGTTCGTGATAGCTTTGTAAAAAATTAGTGTTTGTTGTGTTCTCTAAATTTAGTTTACCTGAAATTTTGTATTTCTAACAAAATATTATTGGCGAAGACCTTGAAAATGTTAACGGTAACCTAAGGGGACTCGACAATGTCGAAAACAAGCGTACGAGTGTTACAAAAAGTTTAAGAGGGAAGATACCTGTAAACGCTTAAATTTTGCTTGTATTTCGTGATTTTCATGAAAGAGTCATTATATAATTTTGGAAATTGGTATCTGGTTTATTCAAACATTAAAATAATGTAAAAATGTTATTATTTTTTTTAATAATTCAAAATGGCTGATGTATATTAAATTCTTCCAGGAAGGTCGCGGTGGGACTTCTCAATGGGCGAGCATTGTAGCATCGGATCTAGTGATTTGAAAACAAAAACCAAAATTCTGTGTGTTTATTAATGTCAGTTTGAAGATGAACCTAAAAAAAATAAAAAAAATTGGTAGAGATCGAACGCTGTAAGAACAACACCGATACGTCGCGGTCTCATATGGCAAACTGATATAAAACCGTGACGTATCGGTGTTGTTCTAACAGCGTTCGATCTCTACATAAAATACTTGGGAAAATGAAATTAATTTTGAGCCGAATTTTTCAATTTTTTTTGCTTCGATATTTTTTTTTAAATTTTCGGAAATTTGTAGGTTTATGTAGAATATAACATTATTAGAAAGATGTGTGCAAAATTTCAGGAAGATCAATTCATAACTTTTGAGTTATCGTGTACGCCAATTTGAAAAAAATGGTTTTGAGAAAAACGCGCTTAAAGTTTGACGTAGGTATTTTTATGGGATTATACTAACATACAAAAAAAAATTGTTTCAAAATTTTACAGGTATTTTCCCCTTAAGGCCAGCCGTATTGTGGTTGATGATTTGACTCGTTCGGTCGTCCAACTCAACTCAACTCAACTCAAAAATGCTTTATTGTCTGAAGATGGTAAACAATCTTATTGACAAAGCTGAAAAATAAACATATTTTACTAGAATTTAAATAAAAGTGTGAAAAGCTAACACAAATAAAATCGCATACAAATTAAACATAGTCATAAAAAATAAACATGTTAAGTTATTTGCAAATGTCATAAAATAAAATAAAATAAAATAGTGGCATGTCATCCATCAAACATTAAAAATTAAAATAAAACATAACATATAACAATAATAATTATTTAAATAAATAATAAATATAGTCAGAATAAGTTAGTTAAAACAGCAAGTCGACTTACAACTATTATTAAAACATTAAACTAACAATCACAATCCTTAAATATTGTTAAAATTGTCCCACAAAAAAAAACAGTCAGAACAAATAAAAACAGTTAAAACGACATATTGGCTTGTGACTATTGTTTAAAGGCCGAAAATCACAATACTCAAATAGTGTTAAAATTGCTCGTCAAAATATTCTCGAACATCATAATAGGCTCTCGCAACAAGCAACTTCTTAACTTCACGCTTAAATATTCTACCATCATAGATCTTTCTCACTCGAGCAGGCAAATGATTAAAAAGCTGTCGCCCATTAAAGACGATCGAGTCATGAACCTGAGAAGATCTTGGTATGGGCAGTGAAAGTGTATATGTTTGCCTTGTATTGTAGGTGGCTAGATTCCTTCTTAAAGTGTCCCTATATTTTTTGTGTATTAAAGATACAGTTTCAAGGATAAATAAAGATGGTAGTGTCAAAATATTGCCTGATATAAAAAGAGGTTTGCACGAGTCTCTTGGTCTGGCTTTATGCATATACCTGAGTGCCCTTTTTTGCAGTACAAATACTGTATGCATTAGCTGTTTAGCACAAGAACCCCAGAAACATATGCCATAACGTAAATGGGATTCTATTAATGCAAAATATGCTTGTCTTGATACATTTTTATCCAAGTTATTTGAAATTATCCTCAGTGCAAAACAATTTGAGGACAGCTTTTATTAAGGCGTTTAATATGGCTTTCAAACTTAAGCCTATTATCAATGAACAATCCTAGAAATTTGTTTTCAGTTGAATAATTTAGTTGAGTGTTGTCTAAATACACAGGATATACATTACATTTAAAATACATAACATTAGTTTTAGAAATATTAAAGCACAATTTGTTTGAATCACACCACATTTTCACCAAAGACAAATCACGATTAATAATATTACCCAGGTCCATCCATTAATATCACTGGCAAAAATATCGGAAAAATTGGGGTCTTGTTCGGATCGGTAGAGAGCATTATGCACAATGTTTGGGATATAACTTGAAGTGAGGCCAGGAATGCTGAATTTGTTGCGGCATCGTATTCATTTCGTTAAAAAAATCTTTTTTGGGCCAAAACGCTATCAACTGCTTCATTACCAGTAACTTAACATGAGTCTATGAATATGACATCGAAACTAACCAACAATAATCGGAATGGCGCTTCCCTGACGAGTCTAAACTAGTGTTTTAAGAAAACGGTTCTTTTCAAACCTGGAAAAAACCAGGAGAAAAAGGTTTTTTCCCAAAAAAACCGATCAATTGGGAAAAATTCAGTTATTTTTATTGTTCCTAGTTACATTAATAAACCTTTTAGGTGATTTTTGGTGAATGTTTTTTGTATCGGTTTATATACATTTCTAGTCATATTGCCAACCTGCCAATGTGATACGACAATATATTTCGACGAAGAAAGTTTTGATAGTGACAGCTCTGAGGGTCATAACAAAAAATTTGAATAAGTTTTAGGTGTGTTTATGTGTTTCTTTACTTTTTTAATCATTAAGACTTCCTTTTTAAATTTTCGGATTGTTGTTTATGCGATGCTTTACTTATTTTAGAGTGTTTGATAATGTTTTGTTCACTTTTGTAAACAATTTGTTAATAAAGATTAAAATATAATTGGAACTAGCATTTTTCCATATTTTGGGTTTTTTCTGATCTTTTGGAAAAAAACGGAAAAAAGGCGTTAAAACACTAGTCTAAACTCAAAAAACCACTACAAAGCCGATCTAAAATCAAGACTTTGTTGACCGTTTTCTCTAATTGTCGTTCCGCAATTATTCACCTGACCTAGTTCCCTGTGACTTTTTTCTATTTCAACGGTTCAAGTTATCACCTTGCAAAAAGACTTTTTGGGACAATTGTGGCGATAAAATAGAAATTCGCAGAATGACCTAAAGGCGATTCCTAAATTGGACTATAAAATGTATTTTGAAGATTGAAGGAAGCGTTGGAATATGTGTATTGTTTGCAATTAAGATTACTTTGAAGGAAATAAAATTAATATCGAATATTAATTGAAATGTTTTAATTTTATTAAAAAATTTCGGGTATGGTACGTTTCACAATAATTCGTTGATTTCTTGACCGCAATAAAATTTAAATTACAACCCTCAGTGGAAAACCCAACCATAAATAGGTTGCTTGACAAATATCTATTGTGTAGGCACCGCATCTTTTAAAAGGGTACAGATCCTGATTACCTGATAGTTTAGGTTAGTTATTTTGGATGCTCAATAACACACACGAAAATACCTTGACAAACTCTAAACGACTGATGAATAAAGACGAAAAGACTCTGTTTTATATTGAACACCCGCAATTTGCCTATAACCTACATAATATACCAAAAAGTAGGTATACTTCGTTTCACGAAGGTTTGTACTTTCGTCATCAATGACTTCATTACTTGGAAAAGAGGGTTGTCGTAGCTAATTCATATAAATTCAATGCTGTTCACATTTTTAATTAAAGTTAGGCAATATTGATGCAAGTACGTTTAAATGCGTTCTTTAGAGCACGTTCAGAATGGTTTTCTAATAAAAATTTTAATTCATCATGATCCGATTGCACCAATAAAATTTTTAATTTTCTTAAGGTAAAGCTAAGCTTAAATCAAAAATTCGATTGGACCAGAGTTATCGGCGGATTCAAGATTCTCTTTATATCAGCCTAAAAATATCTAGACTTGACGTTATTCTTGTCTCAATTTTGTTTTTTTTTGTGTTTCTCATGATGAAAGACCATCGAAACTCCGATTTTTTAGAAAATTGGTGTTTTAATCGGCATAATGGAACAAGTAATTATCCGAATACAACATTTTTAGCAAGATTTAATTTTTTAAAGCCAACAGTGTAAATTAAACCTTATGAAAACCAGAAAGAAATACCTGCGATATAACGATTTGCAGTTATTTTAAACTCTTTCCGATTTTCGGGCTAAAAAAAAGACTGTCTATAAATTGGTTTATTTTTTATAATATTCTTGTACCGTGCTATCTTATACCTTGCTAGCAACAAACGTTTTCAAAGAAATATAGTCATAATTTACATTTTAATATGTACACCAATAACAAACCACAAGAATAAACAAATCTACTTACCTCTAAAACTGCAGTAAGTAGTAACAGGTTAATTCCTGCATCTCTCTCCTGTGTTAAATAGTCAATAAGGTTTAAAATAGGTAATTGTCTGAAAGTTGCTTTCTTTTGACCAAATTTGGTATACTGGGGTTTGGCCATGAATCTGAAAAAATTTTTTTCGGCAACGTTTTTCGAGATATTCATCATCAAGTTGAAAATCAAACTAACCTATTTACACTATTCCTCCTTCTTTTTGCACAGAATTCTTGATTTTTACACTAAATTGGCACATAATATTTTATAAACACCTTTTAAAACTTGTTTTTATATTTATTTTACACCTTTTTCCATTTAATTGCAAACCTCCACTTTCACACGTCGGATCTTGGCTGCAACCATGTATACACTAGAGAATTATGGCCGGCCTGCTTAAGAGTGAAGCTTCGCAATTTAACGGAAAAAAGGTGTAAAATAAATAAAAATATAAGGTTTTAAAGGGTGTTTATAAAATATTGTGTGCCACTTTATAAAAATCAAGAATTGTGTACAAAAAGAAAGGGGAATATAGTGAAAATGAGGTTAGTTTGATTTTCAACTTTGATGATGAATATCTCAAAACGAAACGTTGCCGAAAAATATTTTTTCAGATTCGTAATCAGCGCCCCAAAAATCCCGATACCAAATTTGGTCAAATCGGAGAGGAGGCAACTTTCGAGACAATTACCAAATCATATTTTGTTCACCTTCTGAATACCGTCGAGGCATTTTACACAATAAAAATACGAAAATAAAAATAAAATCTGACCTTACTTTTGACAAAACAATTTTTTTGACAAGTTTGAAAAATGACATAATTTTATAACCCATATTTTAGGATATTATTATTGTAGCTTTAAAAAATCAGCTGCTGAACGGCAGCCATTTTGATTTTAAGAAACGACCAACCTTTTTGACGTCATTAATTTGTTTCAGTTGTTTTTGACCTTTTTAATTTGTTAAAAAAGGTAAGGAAATTGATGACGAAAGTACAAACCTTCGTGAAATGAAGTATACAATAATAAATAAAGAAAATGTTAAGTCCTACATGCTGACACCCAAAGTATATTGAGTTTTACTATTAACAGTAGCAGGTAAACAGGTAAACGAATTTTTGTGGAACGTACTGTACTTTTTGATCAAAGCAAAATGGTTTTTATCCTTTTGATCCTGGTATCATCGATTCAAGCTTTTATTTTTTTTAGAGGAATTGGAATTGTTAAGTATACCAATAAAAATCGACTTCTTGGCAATGATACACAAGGAAACCAAACTGTCAAAAGTGTATGACATTTTATTAGAAAGTGCTATTAAAAATTTTAGATTATATGAAAGTGTTTTACAAAAATACCTAAAGAGGAATAGTGTCAGGACAACTGTTGGTATGCCCGAAACGTTGCACTTTTTTCCTAGGGATTGTGGTCATTTTTTGACCGGCATTTATTTTAGCGAGTCTGAAGATACGTTAAGTAAGTATGACTTAAAAATTGTACATATCTTTATAAATATTCCTCCGTATATCTATATTGTCTTATTTAAAACTTAATTTTGTTGTGAGCTTTAAGAGAAAATAGCTAAAGTTATATATAAATAAATTAATTTCTTGTCTAAACGTTTAAAGAACCTTATTTGTAAATATGTACATGTACGACCATAATATTCAACAGATACATATATCTAATTATTTAATCACGCATAAAAAAATAAGTAATAATGTAGTTAGAATATTTAAAAATTTAAAAGAAAGTACTTTATATAGTTAACAAAAATGGCTGTAAAAAAATATGGTGGCAAGTGAGTATTTTTAATATTGGAAAAACATAAAAATAAAGAATTTGAATTAAAACATTAAAAAACGTTTGAAAACAAGAAACACGGAACTGACAGGGTTGGCAACTTTCGGACAGGGTGGTTAAAACCACTGCCACTGGTTTTAACCAGGTTAAAACCGGACAGGTCAAAATCAGTTTTGACCATTTAGTGGTCAAAAATGGCTAAAACTCAAATGATGCACATATTTTTAGTTATAAACATATTTAATTCAGTCTTTAAATGTTTAATTTACATAAAAATAAAAACAGCAACTCAAAAATCACAAAGAATAGCGCAAAAATTAGCAGGTACATGACACGTAACCTATACCTGTCAAGAGTCAGGTATAAGACCGTTTAAATTAAAAAAAAAAAAAAATTATACGTCGAATTAAATTCACTGTTATAAAAAAAACATTACAAAGGTTCTTCATCACTTATTAAAGTAATGAAATCGTTTTTTGGTTTTGATCCACTGTTTAAGTTCAGAAGGGTTGCGCGTGACGCGTGTGCCGGTAGTCACATACTTCGATAATAGGTCATCATACAGCGATACATGGTTGCTAGGCTTGAAAAAATATATTCAAAGTTTTGAACAGTAGTTTTAACCAGTTTTGGATAGTTAAAACCAATTTTGACCACTGCCCTGGTCAAAATCGTTTTTTTTTGCCAACCCTGGGAACTGACCAGATGAGTACGGAATGACACAGTAAATACTTATAGAAGAAATACATATTTACTATATTTTAAAGTATAATTATTTATAATTAAACATAAATGATTTTTTTTATAAGTAGGTATTTGAAGCAAAACATAAAATCGAGTACAGACAACAAGTTTCTAAGTTTCCAGTTTGATTAAAGAAAAGTTGGCAGTGGCTATCAGTTTTTACATCAAGCTTATATTTGAGTTTAGGCAAAGGCACTTCGTCGTCGGAAGAACTGTATTAGTAGTAGTAGTTAAAATATTGATTTAGAATTCTGCTTTATAATACATTGATATTTTTTGAAAAAAAAAATATTACAATTTATTAAGCTTTTCAAAAACTAACTAACAGGTCATTTTTTTATTTATTTTGTTTCGTTAATAAATATTTTCGTAAATGGGTTTTAAAGTTTCCTAGACTATTTTCTAATTTAATGGAAATATCTAATTTATTATACTTAATATATAAAAAACTGATTTATATAAACTATTTTTGGAAGAAATTTTTTAACAAAAAATTATTATTGCTTCTTGTTAAGTAATTGTGACAATGACAATTTAGAACTATAAATTATTTTAAATATCCAAATATGTGTTATAGAAAACTTTGTAATTACTTTACCGTTGTTCTCAGGTATTTAATTTTCCGAGTTCTACTGTTTGTACTATTACAAGTTGTGTTCGACCACTGCAATTTTTCAACCTAATGTCTCTTTTTTCTTGTGTTTTATCAAATAAGAATGGTCTCGATCGCTCCTTTTTAGCTAATGGGTTCTCTTCCTTTTTAATTATTGTTGTAACCAATTGCACTCTGGATTTCGTAGACTCTATTGAATTTTGCGTAATTACGTTAATTAATATCAATATTATATTTTGTTTATTCCTTTTATTAATTTGCGCAAACCACAAGCAAATATGTCCAAATTATATTAGGGATTCATTTTAGTACTACATAATGTAGATACGAGACGGTATCTATGTTGCAAGGTAGGTTTTCCTAGTTATAAATTGTGTTATTTTTGTTTTAATATTATCTAGTGCATTACACTGTACTACAGCTGGCGATAAGGAGCTTATACTGAAGTAGCTCTGCACCTTTAAATTATATATACGGTTATGGTTACGTAGCTACGCCACTGGTTTCAACAAGGGCTTTTGGAAAAAATAACGATTCCATTTAATAAACTTTAAAAAAATATATTTTTAAAAACCTTACCGTCCGATAGCTGTACTTGGCGTAGGGCACTTTTGCCCTGATATCCTACTAGCTAAGCTGTGGTGTTGCTAAACTGCAACATCGACACAATAACGCGAAGAAACAGGAGACGCTTCCATATTTATCGCGTATTGCCTTATGCAGGAGAGAATATATATTCCCTTTTATGAGCAAATCTTTGGGACATTGTCTTCTGTATTTTGACATTAATTTTTCTAAGGTTGCTTCTTGGCATAGAAGGCAACGCCAATACGCCACCGGATCTGTTTATTCTAAGACGTCTTTGATTTACCTGTCAATGTCAATGTCAATAAAAGTAGCGTTTTATTAACCACTGGGTAAAATTTTATATATTTTTGAATTACATATCACCAATTAAATTCTTTCTTTAGGATGCCAAAATACTTTTTGTAAATTGTATATGTTTGATTTATCTGATATAGACCTCATCTTGACAATTTTATTTGATTTTTACTTTCTATTCTAATAGAAATTTTTACTTCAGACCAACCGCTTACCCAGCCTTTGTCTTTGTTTTTAGGAAAAGGAAGAGAATTATTACATGACGCATTATTGTTAAGTAAAACTTCACCAATGTTCAGAAGATCAAACCAATATCGATTTTCGGACGCTAATAGAAATAATGGCCCTTTGATAAATCCTCATGAAGGAGTCAAGCCAACCAATAATGGTAGGTAGTAGTTAAGTCTATAAGCAATTGTGGGTTTATCTTTAACAAAGACAACGATTGCAAAATAGAGGTTTACAAGATACTAAAATATGCCCACTTTACATGCCCGTTTTAGCAGTTTTGCTTGTCAAAAACTGATCAAGTCTATTGCCTCCACTAAGTTGCTCATATATAATTTGTAACAACTACCAAATTACGTTGGCAGTAATGCAAAAGCGGAAAATAGATGTTATTAGAAATCTCTAAAACAATATAGCCACTTAAAAGTCTATTTATTTTATGAATAACTTATTGCTTTAAGATTTAAAAAAATAAGATTTATGGGTTACAGAAATTACAAAAATTTAGCACAAATAAATATATATATAATAACCATTAAATTTTTTGAATAAAATGTTCCACAGTAGTTTGTTGTTCTGGTTAGTTCATTCAACATTTTGCACAACACAGCAAATCTACCTATAGGTGCGTTTTTGGTGCCACTCTTACCTTGTATAATAAAATTTAATGATTGATATTTTTCGGGTTTCACTAAAAAGTTTAATAAAGGGTTTATAATAGTTATTTAGATACTGTACATAGAGGCGCATGTAAACTGAGGACCAAAATTCAGATGCCAAGGGCAGAATTGTTTTTAGTGATCCGAGAATTCGTCGTCACGTCCGAAATATAATTAGGGAAAATAAAGATTCGCTTTAACTAACTAGAACTAACCATGACTGACCAGAACTAAGAGCTTTTGAATTTGGGAAATTAAAAAGCCGCTTTAACTAACCAGAACTAAGGGCTTTTGAATTTGTCCAAATTATCTTTACGTGGAGGTTATTAACAAAATTTTAATAATTTTCAATATGGTATTTATTTTGGGTCGCAATAATTCCATCCTGTTTCGGAATTTTGTAATTTTTACCTTCTTTAATTTGGTCCTCAGTTTACCTGTCGAATTATTAATCCCTGTTTCAAACGGTCCTCAGTTTACATGTCATAAAAAGATTAAGTTCTCAGTAGGTACTTAAAATTGCGGAATTTGTATCATTATAATTCAGGTAATAAAACGAACCCTCATTAGGGGTTGCAGACAATAAACAATTCTTGCATGTACCAAATTAAAAAGTAGAAATAACATCACATTTTAACATATTTCTATCTATTTAAAAAAAATACATTTGGAGTTATTTGCTAAATGGTGGCCGGTCAGAAAATCCCAGTCAATATATCCCGATCATTAATATCCCATACAAAAAAATTCCATGACAAAAACATCATAGAAAAAAATCCTATGTCAAAAACTTACTAATACAAAAATATCCTTATTTTTCCCATTATGTGTAACCAAAACTAACCACAACTAAACATCTTCTTCCATATTGCTAGTACAAACACGTGCTCTGCATTTCTTTGTATTGTAATTAATACACCGCCATCAAAACTAACCATAACTAACCACTGCAGAGCACCTGTTTGTACTAGCAATATGAGAGATGATGGTTAGTGGTGGTTAGGTTTGGTTACACATAATGGGAAGGATAAGGATATTTTTGTATTAGTAAGTTTTTGCTATAGAATTTTTTATGGATATCTTTTCTATAGGATGTTTTTGCCAAGGATTTTTTTTGTATGGGATATTTTGGCATGGGATATTAACGATCGGGATATATTGACTGGGGTTTTCTGTCCGAGATTCTTGCTAAATATTAAGTACGTTTTTTTTAAACGTTTTTAATACTCTAATAAAGTGACTACTGATCTTACAAAGACATAATATGTTAAGGACCCAAGAAGTTTTAAATCATCTTTAGCATTTATTTAGAAGATGGTAGGATTAAATCCGTGCGCGTTCATCAACAATGGATATCGGTTGTACATAACTTCGCCTGTAAATAAGAAAGATGTTTTAAAAATAAATTATCTTACCTTGGACCTACTATTAAACTCGCCTGCAGACAAATTCAGGTCATAAAAGAGAAGTATTAAAGGCGCCTGTAAAAAAAAGGGCAACATAGCAAAATAAAGATCAGGGATATCCAAATTGCGACCCAAATAGGCAGGTATAAACTTTTTCCCAGTTTATGTATGACGGAATTGCTGCCCAAAAATTCTTGAAATAACTTTAATTTGATTAAGCCATGGCAGAAATGCGGCCTAAACGGAAAAGTTTACTGTTCCTACTTTTAGTAATTTATCACGCCTGAAATATAGTTGGGGAAAATAAAAAGCCGGTTTAACTAACCAGAAATAACCAGGACCGACCAGAACTGAGGGCTTTTGAATTTGTCCAAATTATCCCTACGTAAAAGTTATTAACAAAATGTTAATAATTTTTTATATGAAATTTATTACGTCTGAAATATAATTGGGAAAAATAAGAAGCCGCTTTAACTAACCAGAACTAACCATGGCCCACCAGAACAGAGGGCTTTTGACTTTGTCTAAATTATGCCTTCGTAGAGGTTATTAACAAAATTTTAATAATTTTCAATATGGTATTTATTACGGGCCGCAATAATTCCATTCTGTTTGGGTAGGTAATTATTTATTACCTTGAAATTTTATTACGGGCTAACCCTTATTTTTGGGCCGCAATTAGGTTATTATTTTTACCTACCTGATGATTTGGGCCACAATTGCCCTAAGCCGGTGAATGATTATTTAGTCAATTACAAAAAAAAGGGTTTTTTAGCTCAGTTTAAGTGAAGAATATCCTAAAAACGAAAACAAAAGACTCTATCGGAGCAAAAACCCCAAACCACTAAAAATATTGCAAAGAATTGAAAATAGCCGTAGTTTCGGGAGGCCGGATTAAAATTAAAGTAACAAATAAGTTAGAAACAAATGTAAAAATAAAAAATGTAACACAAAATCTAACAAACTTTAGTGACTATTACGTTTGGTATTTAAGTTTCTTAGCATATTAACTTAGAGTTGGTTAATCTTTTTACATAAAAATAATCCTGGTTTATTTAAATCGAAAAAAAATCGCCTGCCTAAATGTATTTACCACCATCTTAAAAAAGATGTACAAACTTAAACGACTTTGCATAAATATAGGCGCTAGGAAAGTATATTTAAATCGATGAACAGTTGATTTTAGTTTAAATTTTTTATAAGCTAGAAATCCTGTTTAGAGTTTCTGAAGAGATCCTATGTAGTAAAAATATTATTAATTGGAATTGGCATTATGGAATTTCTGGAATCGTTGACATCACAGCAGCGAAGCGCATTGGTGATAGAATTTAAATTATTGATTTTTGGTTAATTTTTATAGCGATACGAGACATCTTTTTCCTAAAAAAATGTATTCCGAATATTTTTGGGTGTTACTGGAAAAATTGAGTAGGTACAGGGTCTTTGATTATATTTACGTCGCCTCTGGAGCCTTTATTTTTAAAGATCGAAAAAAATGTTTTATATAAAAATTGTATGATTTTTTCCATATTTTCAAAGTATCAGTGAAAAAATATCTCGATAAGAAAAATGGAAAAATATAGGCAACTTCATCTTTTTTAAATGGAACACCCTGTATATTATGCGCTGCAACGAAAGATCTTTTTTTTCTGATTTCAAATATATATACATTGATGATATTTGGGTGAACCGTTTTTGAGATATTTAAGCTTAAATTATAAATAAATTGCAAAAAAATTTCATATTGCTATCAAGAAAGCCATGGAAACAATCGAATTGCTATGATTTATGTTTGATAAATATGACGTCTCCAATTGTATAAAGTTGAAGTTTATCATTTTAACTATTAAGAATTATTTATATTGTTTTTTTATCGATGGGCTATTCAGAAGAACAAAAACTCGCTATTGTGCGTCTTTTTTATGGCAACAATAATAATGTGAGGACAGTGCAAAGGGAATATCACTTATTATATCCACAACAACGGGTACCATCTAAAGACACTATTAGATATACAGTAAGAAAGTTTAGTTAAAGAAAAACCTTAAAAAAGAAAGAAAAGGACTCTAGTACGAAATGAAAACCAAGATTTGGATATTCTTGTTTTATTTCAAGGTAATTATTATACTTTTTCTATGGGAGTAGCACTAATTACTTTTAATAATTTTAGAAAATCCTGAAAGATCAATCACGGATGCGGCTTCTGAACTAAATAAAACAGATTATAAAATTCATTCAACTTTAAAATTTTACAAACTTCATCCCTATAAATTTATGCCCGTCCAGAATCTTTCCGAACAAAACATGCGTGACCGACTTCAATACGCATTGGAAATAGCTAGGCTTATGCAGCAGGATCCAGAGTTTTTAAACAAAATTCTATTCACCGACGAGTCTTCCTTCAATACAGCAGGAATGTTTAATCGCAAGAATAAACATTATTGGTCCAAGAAAACCCTCACCAAATTCAGCCGGTTAGGATTCAGGGCCGTAGGTCGCTGAGTGTTTGGTGTGGGATACTTGGAAATAAGATAATTGGTCCGATATTTTTAGACGGAAACTTAAACGGGGAGCGATATACGAATCTTCTTCAAAACGAAGTTGAACATCTCTTGGAGGATTTACCCATTGGCCAATATAACCGCCTCATTTGGCAACAAGACGGCGCTCCACCCATAATACCATGCCTGTCACAAATTATCTTAACAACCGTTATGATCTTTGGATCGGTAGTCATGGTACTATAAGATGGCCAGCGAACAGCCCGGACCTAAATCCTCTAGATATTTTTTTGTGGGGATGTTTAAAAAATAGGGTATATTATAATAGGCCTCTAGATCTTAACGTTCTAAGACAAAGAATAGTAGATGAAATATTTAATTTAAATAATAATTATCAGCAATCTATTTCCGCTTCTGTTAATATTAAAATGAGGGAAAATTTGTTTAAATTGATCCAAAATCAAGGAGGATATGTAGAAAATAACTAAATTATAAATTTATACAACATAACAATTTTATTGTTTTCGTGGCTTTCTTGATATCCGTATGATTTTTTTTTTCAATTTATTTATTATTTAAGCTAAAATATCTCAAAAACGGTTCACCCAAATATCATCAATGTATATATATTTGAAATCAGCAAAAATAGATCTTTCGTTGTAGCTCATAATATACAGGGTGTTCCATTTAAAAAAGTTGAAGTTGGCTAAATTTTTCCATTTTTTTAATGCGATATATTTTTACTGATACTTTCAAAAGATAACATGGAAAAAGGCCTACAATTTTTATATAAAACATTTTTTCTATCTTCAAAAATAAAGGCTCCAGAAGCGACGTAAATATAATCAAAGACCCCCATCTAGACAAAAATGTACAAAAATGTGAAACTTGCCTATTGTAGACTTCCGTAGCTTATATTAAACTTTCAGTTTATATTAAAAAATTATTTGTTTTTTTATTTTGGGACTATCAATTTAAATTTTTAAAAAATATTTTTTGGCCTTTTTACAATACGTAGATATAATATAAATATATCTTTTTTTAAATGCACCTTTTGTATTTTATAAATAGTTTTTTTTTTATTAAAATTATATAGTTTAAAAATAATAGTTACAAAAAGTTTTTTTTTTAATTAAAATTATATAGTTTAAAAATAAAACTTATTTTCATTTATATAGGTAGTCCCAAATATATACCTTCGTTAAAAAATTATTAAAAATAGAAGAGCATCTTGATATTCTGTATTATGTGTAAATATGTATTTAAAAGAGTTTATGATTTTTGTACCTATTTTTAAAAAGGTGTAATCAAAAATGTAGGGAAGGTGTTGCTAGACTGTTAACTAAATATTTTAAGTTTTCATACAGTGTTATGAGGTATTGTGTGTGTTTTAACACTTGGCTTTTTTAATAAGGAATATATTTTGCCATCAATATAATAGGTATAATACCAGGAAATATTAAACATAAGCATACAAACGGATAAATGCAAACTTCAAAAATAATAAAATTGGTAAATTTAAATTAGAAATTTAAGCCAACTCAATGCCACATAACAGTTTTAAAAAAATAAAATAAAAATAATTTTCAGGAATTAAAATTACAACTTGATAATCCACTTTACCGACTTTGTATTTCTTACGATTTGCAAAACCTTTTCCTATACTTAGTACCCAGTTTACAGCCTTCTTAATATAATTATGTCTAAGTAGTCAGTCCTTTGAACTGGTATTAATTTTATTATCCTAAATCATCAATGGGTGGCCCATAAAACCAGGTAAATTAACGGAAAAACTGCTCCAAATCTTCCTAACCCTTTTTGTTCTTAGAATTTACCTGGAGAAATATAAATCGGTATTAATTACTTATCACTAGCCTGTATAAAAGGGAGGTGGTTACTAACAGAAGTAGTTATTTCTGCAGTGACGCAAAGTGTTCAACATGTCTTCAAATCTAGTTACACCAAATAGTATGTTCGCGAAAAATCGTGAAGCCGAATTAGTTAAAGACTGGTTGAGACAAGTGCGAGAGACCGGTAAATATGTCTATGAAAATATTAGAATACCAGCAGAATATATGGTGGAAGAACGGATAGATCACAATTCAGAAGCCACCCTACACAATGCTATCCAACCCGAAAGTACCCAAGAAATTTTCTACAATGTTCAGCAATCGGTTACTTTGGAACAGCAGCCCTCCGTTAGAAAAAGTCAAAATGATGATAAACTACTACGTATTGTTAATAAAATTAAAACAAATATTCGCACGTTGCCAAAATCCAATGAAACCAGGTTAATTGATTTACCACAATCTAAGGAAAAATCAAGATCAAAGTTTGCAAAAAGAGAAGATCCGAATAAATTTCATCACTTAACAAAGGCAGAAATGATACTGAAGAGAAAAGCTGAAGAAAGTCCCGACCCAGAAGCCCTTACCAAAAGAGCGAAATATTCGTTAAGTGGCTCTTATGGACGCAATACACCAAATAAAATAAGTGATCCATTACACAGGATACATTATAACAGGAGTTTGGAATCTACGAACGGCAAAATTACACAGAGCAAACCACAACACGAAGCAAAAAAGGATCGAAATGAGGTAAATATTAATTATTCCGTTAATAGAGGTTGTAAACCAAAAGATAACAAACCAACTAATGTTTATGTCACACCAATTAAGAGTGATCCATTCTCCAGGATTCACTATAACAGGAGTTTGGAACTTATCAGTGCCTTAAATAAAGAAAGGAAATTACCAACCGAGGTAAAACAGGATCGGAATACAGTAAATAATAACTATTCCGTGAATAGGAATAGTTTACCAAAAGCAAAAGGTACAGAAATACCAGATTTTCATAATAAATCGATTAAAAGTACAGATGGTACTTGTAAAAGAAAGAATTTTGATGTCAAAAAAACATCTTGTGATCAGCGTCACGAAGATTCAGTAAATACTTTTTCTTCGAGTTTAATAGAGAAACCAGTCGAGCCTCCAACAAAAAAGGATGTTTGTTGTGATTATAGATGCAGTGAAAAAGTGTCAGTAAAAAAACAAGTGTTGTTAAAAATCTTTAAAAAACGCGCGACGCTTCCACCTGTTCGACGAGTGGGAGCTAAAGACCTAAAAGTTGTTTTAAAATATACTAATCAAAGTGATAGTTAAGCAGTCCCTATGTAATATACAAAACAGCTTTGGGTTGTTAAACCTAAAATGTTTTGGTTGAAAATATTGTGTGATATTATATTTATTTTACTTTAATGTATTTACTACACTATATTGCGCACTCTCTTCAAAAGTTACACAAATCAAAAAAGGCAAATTACCAGTAAAGCCAAAAAAATACCTTCAATTTAATAGCTTTAATTACAACATTTTAGACTTTTAGACTGATTTTTTGTGATTTTCTGTCACTTTTAATGAGGATTGCGATATATTGTCTGATCATTTTTTTTTCTTTAAGACACATGCAGGAACACATACATTTTATGCCATGTGATTATGTTTCTAACATGTATAAAATAATTTTGTTTAATTGTAACTTAAACAAAAAAATGTGTATTTGTAAAGTTTTTTATATGGAGTGTAAAATTCATTTTAAAATCAATAAATTGGGAAAATATTTTTAAGGTGTTTTTAGTTGCAAAATAAAATTTGACCATAGGCAAAAAAAAATTGAAATTAGTCGTTTTCATGTGACTAAAAATATCTTGATAATAATAATAATTTATACAATAGTTAAAAGTTATAGTGACAAAAAATCTTTGTTATCAAAGATCTGTTTTTAAATTTGTAAATATTAGTTTCTAGTTTTTTGTAATAAATGACCATTATATGTACATATGTATTTATATTTAAGAAAGAACTTCCAATAAATATTATTATTTTTTTTTAAATTACAATTGTTTATTCTATTTTTCACTCACTTATAGTAAGGGTAAAAATATTCCAGCTGGGATTAAAACTTATTTTACATATTTATAATTTTATTTACCGGTTGATTTGATATGCTAAACTAGCACAAAAAAATAAACAATTGTTTTGATGGAGATTAATAAATAATTTAAACAATCCCCGTTTCCAAAGCAGGTCCCACCTTAAAGTAAAAGCATAAAACGAAATGCCCCTCATAAATTTAAAACTACTTCACCGATCCTTTTAAAATTTTGAACACTATTTTTGAACATAATTTACGAGGTAACACCGGAAAGTTTTTATTTTAAATTTGTTATTTTTTTTATTTTGCAACGACAAATTAGCCAATTTTTTCGCAAAAATCACGTTTTTCACTTCAAATTGTTTCCAAAAAGTAAAAAATTGAAATTTCGAAAACCCCCCAGCGTTACCTGGGGAAAGAAATTATTTAACGAAAAAACTTTGTTTTTTTGACTTTAGATGATCCAGCACCTAGTTATAAGGGGCACCGCAATCCTTCTTTTTTCCTAGACACTTTCAAAATAATTGCTGCCATTGCCGTATTTTTTAATATTTCTTCATTAAAATTTTCCTTTATATTCTTTATATTTTATACTTATGTAGCATTAGTTTTAATAAATTGATTTAAACTGTGTCGTCCAAAAAAAAAAAAAATCGCAAAAATGTGCCTTTTTTGCACGAATTAACGTTACCCTCTATAAAGCGGCTTTTTATTTTCCCCAAATATATTTCAGACGTAATAAATCACTAGGAACAGTAAACTTTTCCATTTAGGTAGATAGTTAAAACATACAGGGTAAGTCTGTGAAGTGAGACCCCCGGTTTATTGCCCTAACTATTCAAATGTTTTATACAAAAATATTTTGGTTTTTGCTTCTCTACATTTTGCGAACAACGTTATGTATACAGAGTGTATCAGAAAGTCCGTACAAGGACAAAGTTCATTTTTTAAGTTATTTCTTATATTTTTGTTATATTTTCGTTTTCTACATAAAATTCTAAATATTTTTTGTTTGATATATCATATCCCTATATTCAATTGTTTACGGGATATTCGCATTTGGGAATATCAATTTAAAATTTTAAAAAATATTTTTTGGCTTTTTTACAAAACGTAGATATAATACAAATATATATCTTTTTTTTAATGCACTTTTTGATCTTAAAAATAGTTTTTTTATTAAAATTATAAAGTTTAAAAATAAAACTTATTTTTATTTATATAGGTAGCCCCATATGTATACATGTGTTAAAAAATTATTAAAAAATAGAAGAGCATCTTGATATTCTGTATATATGTGTTAAAATGTATTTAAGAGATTTTTTGATTTTTGCACATATTTTTGAAAAGGAGTAATTAAAAATGATGGGAATGTAATGGTAGTCAGTTAACTAAATATTTTAAGTTTTCATACAGTTTTATAAGGTATTGTGTGTTTTAACACTTGGCTTAAATACATTTTTAATAAGGAATATACTTTGCCATCAATATAATAGGTATAATACCAGGAAATATTAAACATAAGCATACAAAAACGATAAATGGAAACTACAAAAATAATAAATTTGGTAAATTTAAATAAGAATTTAAGCCAGCACCTCAATGCCACATAAGTATGACAGTTTTAAAAAAATAAAATTAAATTAATTTTCGGGAACTGAAATTAAAACTTGATAATCCACTTTACCAACGTTGTTTTTCTTACGATTTTCAAAACCTTTACCTATACTTAGTACCCAGGTCGCAGCACCCTCTTTAATATAATTATGTCTAAGTGGTCAGTCCTTTGAACTGGTATTAATTTTATTATCCTAAATCACCAATAGGTGGCCTATAAAACCAGGTAAATTAACGGAAAAACTGCTCCAAATCTTCCTAACCCTTTTTTGTTCTTAGAATTTACCTGCAGAAATATAATTCGGTATTAATTACTTGTCACTAGCCTGTATAAAAGGGAGGTGGTTACTAACAGAAGTAGTTATTTCTGCAGTGACGCAAAGTGTTCAACATGTCTTCAAATCTAGTTACACCAAATAGTATGTTCGCGAAAAATCGTGAAGCCGAATTAGTTAAAGACTGGTTAAGACAAGTGCGAGAGACCGGTAAATATGTCTATGAAAATATTAGAATACCAGCAGAATATATGGTGAAGAGAATAGATTACAACTCAGGAGCCACCTTACACAATGCTAGCCAATCCGAAAGTACCCAAGAAATTTTCTACAATGTTCAGCAATCGGTTACTTTGGAACAGCAGCCCTCCGTTAGAAAAAGTCAAAATGATGATAAACTACTACGTATTGTTAATAAAATTAAAACAAATATTCGCACGTTGCCAAAATCCAATGAAACCAGATTAATTGATTTACCACAACTTAAGGAAAAATCAAGATCAAAGTTTGCAAAAAGAGAAGATCCGAATAAATTTCATCACTTAACAAAGGCAGAAATGATACTGAAGAGAAAAGCTGAAGAAAGTCCCGACCCAGAAGCCCTTACCAAAAGAGCGAAATATTCGTTAAGTGGCTCTTATGGACGCAATACACCAAATAAAATAAGTGATCCATTACACAGGATACATTATAACAGGAGTTTGGAATCTACGAACGGCAAAATTACACAGAGCAAACCACAACACGAAGCAAAAAAAGGATCGGAATGAGGTAAATTTTAACCACTCCGTTAATAGAGGTTGTAAACCAAAAGATAACAAACCAACTAATGTTTATGTCACACCAATTAAGAGTGATCCATTCTCCAGGATTCACTATAACAGGAGTTTGGAACTTATCAGCGCCTTAAATATAGAAAGGAAATTACCAACCGAGGCAAAACAGGATGCAGAAAATAATAACTATTCCGTGAATAGGAATAGTTTACCAAAAGCAGAAGGTACCAAAATACCGGATTTTGATGATAAATCAATTAAAAGTACAGATGGTACTTGTAAAAGAGAGAGTATTGATGTCAAAAAAACATCTCGTGATCAGCGTCACGAAGATTCAGTAAATACTTTTCCTTCAAGTTTAATAGAGAAACCAGTCGAGCCTCCAACAAAAAAGAATGTTTGTTGTGATTATAGATGCAGTGAAAAAGTGTCAGTAAAAAAACAAGTGTTGTTAAAAATCTTTAAAAAACGCGCGACCCTTCCGCCTGTTCGTCGAATAGGAGCTAAGGACCTAAAAATTGTTTTAAATTATACTAATCAAGGTGATAGTGAATCAGTCCTCATGTAATATACAAAACAGCTTTGTCCTGTTAAACTTAAAATGTTTTGGTATAAAATATTGTGTGATATTATATTTATTGTACTTTAATGTATTTACTACACTGTATCGCGCACTCTCTTCAAAAGTGACACAAATCAAAAAAGGTAATTTACCAGTGAAACCAAAAAAAATATAAAAATTTTTACGTATAATTTTATAGCTTTACTATTAAAATTTTAGACCGACTCTTTGTGATTTTTTTCCCATGGGATTATGTTTCTAACATGAACACTAAGTAGTTTCAAAAAAAAAATGTGTATCTTTAAAGTTTTTTATATGAAATGTAAAATTTAAAAATCCATAAATTAGGAAAATAATTTGTAATTTATTTTCAGTTGCAAATTAAAATTCTACTATAGGCAAAAAATTTGGAATTAAGTAAATGTCTGTATCTGGCTAAAAATATTTTAATAATAATAACACCGACACACAAAAAAAGTTGTTTGTCCTTTTGACCGGACTCACCTACGAACATGTATATCGACCCGCTAAATCCGAATTTGAAGTCTGTTTGGCCCGGTCACCCTCCAGATTTGAGTAAATATTTTTTTTATCGCTATGACTGCAGTTCTTTTTATTTATTTTTTGTTTTTTTCATTTTACTTAAATCTGGAGGATGACCGGGCCAAACATACTTCAAATTCGGATTCAGCGGGTTGAAATACATGTCCGTAGGTGGGTCGGGTCAAAAGTACAAACAACTTTCTTTTTTTTTGTGTGCCAGTGTAATTTATACAATGGTTAATAGTTATAGTGACAAAAAATCTTTGTTATCAAAGATCTGTTTTTAAATTTGTAAATATTAGTTTGTAGTTTTTCGTAATAGATGACTATTATATGTACAAATATGTATTTATATTTAATAAAGAACTTTCAACAATTATGATTTTTTTTATTTTTTAAATACAAAGGATTATATTTATTCTATTTTTCACTCACTTATAATAAGAGTAAAAAAGATTTTAGCTATGTTTAAAAATTATTTTACATTTTTATAATTTTATTTACCGGTTGATTTAATATGCTGTAATAACATGAATTTCGCACTGGTCCAATTTTGAGGACCTTCCTATTAGTACAGTCCGTGGATGAGGAGAAAAAGCTGTTTGACCTCGGATTTTTTTGTACAGCTTCAATTTTTATGAAAATTTGGAATTAAGTTGCTTTTACCCTCTAGATCAAAGGGTGTGATTTTTATTTTTAGGGGTAAAAACCACCCCTTATGCTAAAAAATAAAAACCATAGAAATAGACCTTATGTAAATTAAAATCATAGCTAAATATGTAGAATAAATCTATTTTTATGTTGTGAGTTATATTTTACATTATATTTGTAACGTTTCAACCCTTAAAAATTACCCTTAATAACAAAAATTCCCAAAAAAAATGTTTTTTTGATTTTAAAATTATTTAACAGCGCTTTTATTGTAGAAGAAAATTTTTTTTAACAGTTTACGGTATAATAAATATTTAACTACCATAACTCAACTTTTAACCATGAAATAGAAATTAAAGTAGAGGGTTAAAAGCGCCTTATTCCAAATTTTATAAAATGATGAGGCACAAAAATTGCGAGGTTTTGCAATTTTTGCCCGGGACAAATTATTTATCATCAAATCATTTTAATTTGTCAAAAAATTTATCCCTTATGAGATTTAAAAAAAAAAAAAAATTTTTGACAAATTAAAACGATTTTATGATAATAATTATTGTCCCGAAAGGCTAAAAAATTGCAAAACCTCGCAATTTTTGTGTCCTGCATCGATTTGTATGAAAATTTGGAATTAGGCCCCTTTTAACCCTCTACTTTAAATTCTATTTCATGGTGATGTGCGCTGTTTTTTTTTAAGGGTGAAAACTACCCCTAATTGTCAAAACTTATAAAACATTTTAAACCTTAAGAGGGGGTGATTGTTTTAGCTTTAGAATACAATTTTAAAATATTTTAACCCTTAAAAAATCAACCCTTGTTAAAGCTTAAATTAAAAAAAAACTTTCCCTAAAAAAATGATTAATTTACCATAGTGATTTAATTTTAGAATGCTTGCAAAAATGTACTAATTTCTTTTTGCAACTTTTGGGCCTTTAAATCAACCCTTATTATGCTTAATTAAAAAAAGGTTTATCCCCAAAAAATTAATAGCTTGACAGATTTAATAATTAAAAATATTACTGCCTGAAATATTACCAATTTCATTCTTTTGCAAATTTTTAATCCTTAAAAACCACCCCTTACAACATTGCAATTCTTATAAACCAATACAATAGATATAAATAGGAAAAGAAAGTAAAATTGCATACAAAAATTATACCGGTAAAAGTATAAAGTATACCGGTTTTATAGAATATTATGCTCCGAAGTGGGTATTCGACTTTTCGAAAAAAAAATTGATTGGTTTTTTTAAAATAGCTCCTTTAGTTTTTAATTGAAAGTTTGTTCAAAAATAATTTTGTAGGGTTTTTTAAGAGCTAAAGGCTATGTAAATTAAATCCTTTTTAATCCCTTAGTTTTAAAATGGGATGAGTTTAAAGGGCTAGAATAAGGTGGAGCTCGCTCGTAAATAGAGGCTTTAAACGGCAATATCTGGCCAAATATTTATACAAAAAAATATGTGTAATGAAAAGTCTTTGCTATTAAAAAAGCTATAATTCGGTACCTTAGCATTTTTTTCGTATCTCCAGTATTGTTGGAGTTATTTTGAAAAAAATGGCTATTTTTAGTTTTTCACTTTAAGCTCCAATTTTTTCTAGAATTAAGCATTTTAATTTGTTTAAACTTCAAGAATGTATTAATAATACATATATAAAAAGAATGGCAGAAGGGTACAGATCTATTTTAATTAAGAGGGGAATTAGGGGGTTGTTTTTAATGATCTTTTCGTAGAAAAAAGTAGGGACCGACCTTATTTTTAAAAGAAAGGTCTTATATACTTTTAAAAAGACCTTATATGTTTTCCTTGAAAAATGCAAACTTTTCCCGCTATTTGACTTTGAATCTTTCAAATTTAACATTTGACGAACAAAATCTGACCATTAACAAGCCGTAGCTCGGTCTGTATTTGTTGTAGAGAAATTATAAAATAACATTTTTTTTCTAGTTTTTTTTATAAGCTATAATTTTGCTCTTTTCAGTTTTTTTGATAAAATGCATATTTTTAGAGTTATTCGTGAAAACCCCATTAAAAAGGTCGATTTTTTCGTCAAAAAACTTTTACTTTCAATCGCGAATAACTCAAAAAATATTAGTTTTAGAAAAAAAATGTATGGAACATTTTTTATCTTAAAATACCTTCTTTATCAATTTCTGTGTTAAAATGTAATAAAAAATTTCCACCCCCAAGATGGGGTGGCAACCACCTCCCAGGGTAAAAAACACACCTCGGCATGATATAAACTTTGATCCTTGAGCTATTCCCTACCCCTGTGAAAATTTTAAGTAAATCCATGGACAAAAAAGTTCCTAGCCAAAATGCCTCATCTTCTGTGCTATATGTATATTATCTTAATAATTAAAGTAAACCCTTTACCTAATCGTTTGGTAAAACAAAAAAATTTATTTTAATGATAATATTTTCGGGCATAGCCAAATTACGAACCAAATAGGCAGGAATCAATTTTTTCCCAGTTTATGTGTGGAAGAATTGCGGAAAAAAAATTCTTGGAATAAATTTAATTTGATTTAGCCATGGCAAAAAAACGAAAAAAATTACTATTCCTACTTTAAATGATTTATCACATCTGAAATATAATTGGGAAGAATAAAAAGCCGCTTTAACTAACCAGAACTAATCATGACCGACCAAAACTAAGGGCTTTTGAATTTGTCTAAATTATCTTAACGTAAAAGTTATTAACAAAATTTTAATAATTTTCAATATGGTATTTATCACGTCTGAAATATATTATTGGGGAAAATGAAAATCCGCTTTAACTAACCAGAACTAACCATGACCGAATTTTAAAACCCCGAAAAAAGGGTTTTTGAATTTTGTTCCTAAATTAAAAAACCCCTTTAACCGTAAAAGTTAAATTTTTTAATAAAAAATTTTTTAATATGGTATTTATGACGTCCCCAAAAATAAATTGGGGTAAATAAAAAACCGTTTTAACTAACCAGAAATACCATGTCCGACCAGAACTAGGGCTTTTGAATTTGTCAATTTCCCCCCGTAGAAATTATTAACAAAATTTTAATAATTTGTATAATTGGGGAAAAATAAAGCCGCTTTAAGTTAAAGATATTTTATGATAAACATAAAAATTATTAATACATTCGACAAATGTGAAACAGAATGATATTTAATTAACAACCTATTATTAATCCCTATGTAGAAGTTATTAATAAAATTTTAATATTTTCAATATGGTATTAATAACGGTCCGCAATAATTCCATCCTGTTTGGGTCAAACCAGGTAATCATTTATTACCTGGAAATTTGATTTCAGGCTAACCCTTATTTTTGGTCCGCAATTAGGGTAAAATTTTTTACCTACTTGATGATTTGATCCCGGGGGTTGGTTTGGCCCAAACCCCTTTTTTTTTTCTTGGGTTTAAAATTTTTTTAAATTCATTTTAACTAAACAGAAATCCCGGAAAATTTTCAAAGAAAAGTAAAAATTTTTAAGTAAAAAATGTTCTATACATTTTTTCGTAAAAAAAATATGCAGTTTATCAAAAAAACTGTAGAGTGCAAAATTGTAGCTTATAAAAAAACTAGAAAAATAGTTTTTTGTATAATTTCTCTTTAACCAATACAGACCGAACTACGGCTTGTTAATGGTTAGCTTTTGTTCGTCAAATGTTAAATTTGAAAGATTCAACGTCAAATAGCGGGAAAACTTTGCATTTTTCAAGGGTCTTTTTTAAAGTATTTAATAAGATCTTTTTTTTAAAAACAAAAAAAGAATTTTTAGCATGAAAATAAAGCGAGTTATGATAAAAATAAGGTCGGTCCCTACTTTTTTCTACGAAAAGATCATTAAAAACAACCCCAAATTTCCCCCTCTTAATTAAAATAGATCTGTACCCTTCTACGATTCTTTTTATTTTATGTATTATTGATACATTATAAGTTTCCAAAAATTAAAATCTTAATTTTAGAAAATTGACTTAAAGTGAAAACGATTTTCCCAATTTGAAAAAAAATAGCCATTTTCTTCAAAATAACAAAACTGGAGCTACAAAAAAAATGCTGGTTTACCGAATTATAGTTTTTTTAAAACAAAGCTTTTCATTACATATATTTTTCTGTACAATAAATATTTATTTGGAATATGGCCGTTTAAACCTCTATTTCGAGTGGCCACCACCTTATTCTAGCCCTTTAAACTCATCCGCATTTTAAAACTAAGGGATTAAAAGGATTTAATTTACAATTTAGCTCTTAAAAAACCCTACAAAATTATATTTGAACAAATTTTCTACCATTAAAACTAAAGGATATTTTAAAAAACAAATCAATTTTTTCAAAAAAGCCCGAATACCCACTTCGGGCATAATATTCTATAAAACCGGTATACTTTATATTTTTACCGGGTTTTTTTTTATGCAATTCTACTTTTTTTCCCTATTTATATCTAATTATATTGGTTTATAAAATTGTAATGTTGTAAAGAGGTGGTTTTTAACGATTGAAAATTTACAAAAGAATAAAGTGGTTATATTTCAGGCGTAATATTTTTTAAATTTTTAAATCTGCAAGCTATTATTTTATTGGAGATAAATCTTTTTTAATTAAGCTTAATAAGGTTGATTATTAAGGGTCGAAAAGTTGCGAAATAAAATTAGGGACATATTTTAAGCAACAGCATTCTAAAATTAAATCACTATGGTAAATTAATCATTTTTTTAAGAAATATTTTTTTTAATTTAAGCTCTAACAAGGGTTAAATTTTAGGGGTTAAATATTTTTAAAAATTTTATTCCCAAAAAAAAAAAAACAATCATTAAAAAAACTAATCCAAACCAAATTTTACCCCTCTTAAGGTTTAAAATGTTATTCCCTAAGTTTTTACAATTAGGGGTAGTTTTCACCCCTAAAAAACAACAACGCACATCACCATGAAATAGAATTTAAAGTAGAGGGTTAAGCGCCTAATTCAAATTTTTATACAAATCGATGCAGAGACAAAAATTGCGAGGTTTTGCAAATTTTAGATTCAATTCGGTATAATTATTTATCTAAAATCGTTTTAATTTGTCAATATTTTTTTTTTAAATCTCATAAGGGGGGGTTATTTAAAGGTTGGGTTATGGTAGTTAAATATTTATTATAATGTAAACTGTTAAAATATTTTTTTTCTTCTAAAAGCGTTATTAAATAATTTTAAAATGAAAATTATTTTGGAATTTCGTTATTAAGGGTGATTTTTAAGGGTTGAAACGGTAAAATTAATGTTAGATATAACTCACCATAAAAATAGATTTATTCTAATATTTAGCTATGATTTTAAAAATTTAAAATAAGGTCATTTCTATGGTTTTTTTTTTTTTTTTTTTAGCATAAGGAGTGGTTCTTACCCCTTAAAATAAAAAGCACACCCTAAGCATATATAAACTTTGATCTAAAGTAAAACAACTTAATTCAAAATTTTCATAAAATTGAACTGTACAAAAATCCGGAGGTCAAACGGTTTTTTCTTCCTATCCACTGTACTATTATTGTTTTTTTTTTTTTCCCAGGTGGAAAAATCAGTCTGGTAAAAGGAAAATATGAATATTACACACGCCAAAATAAAAAGGACGACAATGGTTGGATGTGCGTACAGGTCGCTGCAAACACTCGCCTCTGGTTTAAGCTTCAAGGATACACTGACAAAGAAAATCCGACATTTAAAGATATCCAGAAGTGCTTGGGGGATATCGGTGATAAACCTAGCAGTTTTATTAATTCTAGACAATGGATAGGTCAACTGAAGTTAATTATGTTTTAAATTCATTATTAGGTGTAACATCGAAAATTTTGTATGTAAGTTCGGGAGAGGAAATGGGATCAAAAGGACCAGAGCTTATCAATCATTTTGATACCCAGGGATCGCCAGTAATGATCGGTGGGGGTGTGTTAGCTCACACAATCCTAGGAGTGGACTACAATCAACAAACGGGCTCTTTGAAATTCCTAATCCTCGACCCTCATTATACGGGGGGAGAAGATTTAAATGTCATTCAGAATAAGGGTTGGTGCGGTTGGAAGGGCGTGGAATTCTGGGATAAAACTGCGTACTATAATATGTGTCTGCCGCAAGTTCCACGAGAGGTCTAATATGATTTTTAACGAAATAAGGCTGAGCGAAAACAATGCAATTTCTTTAAAAATCGTTATGGAAAATGGGTGTTACTGTTTTATTTAGATTGTAAGGAAAGGAGACCGGCATTTTAACTCATTACAAAAAAATTGCCACGTTATTATTGATAGTACACACTTTTTAGTATTGAATAGAAAAAAGCTTTATTATTAAAATAATACTAGGAATTTTGATTCCTTGCGGATATAACGTTTATATAAGTTTATTTACAGGGTGATTCACGTTGAGTGTCCTATTAAAAGTTCTAGAGAACCAAAAAAAAGAACTTTTTGAAATTTGGCTCACGGCCATAACAGGTGATAAGCAACATTAAAAATATATTTTGACAAGTGCAGCGTTGCCAGATCTAACTAAAACCAATGGCAACATTGTAATTTTTAATAGAACACCCTATTTTTTATTGCATATTCGGATTTTATACAAAATTCTAAGTATTTTTAACATCGTCCTATACCTATATCTTACCGTTTTTGAGAAAATAATTAATCACTATTTTTTTCAAGGAACACCACCATGTCAAAAGGGTTTAATTATTTAAAAGATCTACATGCTATAATGGCGATATATCTTACAGGGTGTCCCAAAAAAATTGTATTTTATCCCATTTTCGAATAGTACAATAATTTACCTACAAAATATCCGTACATGTTTCTATACCCATCTGTCACCGTTTTTTAAATACAAAAGAATTTTAATTTTTTCCCTGTTTTTTTACAATTTATCTAGGTAGGTCATAGAAGTTTTTATTTTAAATTGTCTTGACAACTATTTGACATGTAAGTTAACAATTTTATATTTTGTTTAATTAATAAGGATTAAATGCTTAAAAAATTAAAATTCGCTTGTATTTAAAAAATGGTGGCAGGTATAGAAATATGTATGGACATTTTGTAGGTAAATTATTGGTCTATTCGAAAATGGAATAAAATACCGTATGTTGTATTTAAAAAAATTGAGTTTTAATCATTATTTAATTTCGATAAAAATTTAATTTGTTTGGGACACCCTCTAAGATATATTGCAATAATATCATGTAGATCTTTTAAATACATGTATTGTCTAAACCCAAGAAAAAAATTAGTATCCTGCTCGGTTAGGCGCGTAAATATTAAACCTATTTAAAATGGTGATGTCCCTTAAAAAAAATAGTAATTAATTATTTTCTCAAAAACGGTAAGATATTGGTATAAGAAGATGTAAACAAAAATTACTTAGAATTTTGTGTAAAATCTGAAATATGCAATAAAAAATATAGTGTTCTATTTAAAATTACAATGTTGCCATTGGTTTCGGATAGATCTGGCAATGCTGCACTTGCCAAAATATTTTTTAAAATGTAGCTTATCACTAGTTCTTTTATTTGGTTCTCCGGAACTTTTCATAGGACACTCAACGTGAATTACCCTGTATAATAGTGTTAATATAATTTTAAAAATAATTGTCAATACCAAAACAATGTTTATGATATTAAAGTGATAAAAAAATAAAAGTAATTATAGTAAATATAACATATAAAATTATTACATTAGTTTTTCAAATAGTCCAAACCTTGTTAAATCAGATTTTTAAAAGTTTTATTAAATTTGTGGCAAATTGCTAGTGTGCGTCAAAATTGCTGGTCAATGTGTTATTTTTTCTCTATAAGTTAAAACTGTTTTTTATCGTAAAATGTATATAAGATCCTATTTATTGTATACGTCAGATAAGTTGGTCAATAAAACGGTGTTTTATATATCTATAGCCTTTTGTGTATTTTTTATTGTTGTAAGGTATCTGAAAACAGTCTCTTTTGGCATGTGTGACGAGTAGCCCAGAGTATATTTTATAATAAACAAATCCAACATAACAATATAACAAAAGCCATTTAGTTAAGACTAAGCTGCCTTAATCTAAAAAAAATAGTAGTGGCGGGCTATTAAACTATATTAGTATTCAATAACACTAAAATCTTGGGACTTCCATTGTCTTTGTTTGTTATTTGTTACATAACGTTTCGGTTAGTGATGTATCTCCAACCGTTTTCAAGTGATAACTAAAAACTATTCTTAAAAGCTACGACTTATATAATATCCCTGGTTCACCGAAGCTTGACCGACTTTTCACGGTTCAGCAACGGCTGCCAGATATTTGGAGTATCGATGCTAGGCTTGCTAAATACATTTTGGTTGTTTACAATTATTACAGCTTCTTTAAATTTTCTTTTCTTCCAGTGGGTTTCTTTCTGAATAGCTCTTGCTTCCGACCATTGTATGCGGTGTTGTTTGACCAGCGTGTTCGGCAATCCCTGATTTTGACGTTTCACCTCGTTCCGTATATTTTCAATGTTCTTTGACCCTAACTTCGAGTGGTCTTTTCGTTTCCCCGATGTATACCTCACCACATTCGCAGGGAATTTGGTAGATACAGTCATTATTTGAAACATTGTTGTTTGGTCGCGTCTTAGTAAGAATGCTTCTTAGAGTAGTTTGTGATTTAAATGCCGTTTTAATGTTATACTTATTCGCGATTTTGCGGATCTTTTCCGAAGTTCGTTTGATATATGGAATTCTCATAAATATTTGGTCATGTGGAGTCTCGTTTAAATAAGAGTTTTTTTGTCTTATTTTGATACTTTTCGATCGTTTCCTTTACCAGTCTTTCACTGTAGCCATTCTGCTTAAGATCCCTAGTTATATTACTTATTTCCTCTTGCAGGTATTCCTTACTGTTACATAAGGTCACTGCACGATTGTATAGAGTACGTATGACCCCCTGTTTCGTTTCGTTAGAGTGATTAGAATTCTGGTGTAAATATTGTCCAGTGTGGGTAGGTTTTCTGTATACTGAGGTTTGTATATGTCCACTATTTCGTTTGACTAGCACGTCGAGAAAAGATAGGGCCGAATTTTGCTCCTTCTCCATTGTGAATTTAATACAAGGTTGGAGGCAATTTAGATGTTTTAAGAAACTTTCCAGTTCTTCGTCATTACCTGTCCATATAATGAAAGTATCGTCAACATATCTTAGCCAAACTTTTGGTTTTATTGGTGCAGTTCTAATTGCGTGTTCCTCAAACCATTCCATGTAAATATTTGCTGCGCACTGGGAAGAGCGATGAACCCATGGGAAGTCCATCATCCTGCGCGTAGTATTCATCTTTCACCTGAAAGTAAGAACTACGGAGGCAAAGCTCCAACAAATCAATCACTCCATCCAGCGGCAGGGTGGTGCGCCCTACTAGTGTATGATCTTTAAGCTTGGCTCGGATAATGCTTAACGATTCTTCCACTGGTACGTTTGTATACAGACTTTCCACATCAAAACTCACAAAAATATCATCTGGTCCTATTTCTACATTTTTAAGAATGTCAACAAAATGGTTAGAGTTCTTAACAAAAGATGGTGACTTACCGACCAGTAATTTAATAAGGTCTAAAAGGTGTTTTGGTGATGGGCCTTAAGGGTATATTGTCCTTTTGTATCTTCAGTAGTCCATAGAGATGTGGAGGTTTACTGTGGTGTGGTGTTAAATTTTTTCTTGTTTTATCGTTTAGATAGTTCTTGTATTTCCTTAAGGTTCTAAAAATTTTGTTTTCTATGGATGCTGTTGGATCTTGATCAAGAGATCTGTATTTACCTTTCCGAAGAACTTCGTCTATTTTTCTGTCGTAAGTGATTGCATCCATAACTACAGTGGCATTCCCTTTGTCTGCTGGAAGTATTTTGATAGTTTTATCATTTTAAAGCTTTTTAAGAGCTACTAATTCATTTTCACTTATATTGGTGGGGTTGCTTTGTTTTGTTTCTAAGACGAGACCAGACAACAATGTTTCAAATAATGACTGTATCTACCAAATTCCTTGCGAATGTGGTAAGGTATACATCGGGGAAACAAAAAGACCACTCGAAGTTACAGTCAAAGAACACAGAAAACATACGGAACGAGGTGAAACGTCGAAGCAGGGATTGCCGAACACAGTCAAAACAACACCGCATACAATGGTCGGAAGCAAAAGCTATTCAGAAAAAAACCCACTGAAAGAAAAGAAAATTTAAAGAGGCTGTAATAATTGTAGACAACCAAAATATATTTAGCAAGCCTAGCATCGATATTCCAAATATCTGGCAGCCGTTGCTGAACCGTGAAAAGTTGGTAAAGCTTCGGTGAACAAGGGATAGTATAAAGGCCGTAGCTTGTAAGAATAGTTTTTAGTTATCCCTTGAAAACGGTTTGAGATACATCTCTAACCGAAACGTTGTGTATCAATTAACAAATAAAGACAATGGAAGTCCACTTTCAAACATATATTAGTATTGTTGCAAGACGAGATGAGAGAAGCCATACTTCCGTCTTTTGGACTGACAAAATTAACAGTAAATGACAAATTTAAAAAATATATATATTAACTTATTATTTTATTATTTGATGCCACGTAACTCTAGGTAATGGTATAAATTCAGGAATGGAAATTTAAACTCGATGATCCACTTTGTCAACTTTGAATCTCTTACGATTTCCGAAACCTCTACCTACACTTACTACTAAATTTATAAGAACCTTTTTAATATAGTTATGTGTAAGTGTTCATTTTTTTTAAACATAATTACATTTATTATCCTGAATCACCAATAGGTGGACTATAAAACCAAGTAAATTTACGAAAAACTGCACCAAATATTTCTAACCATCTTGTTCTTAGAATATACCTGGGAAATATATATCGGTATTAATTACTTGTCACTAGCCTGTATCAAAGGGAAGTGTGTACTACCAGAAGTAGTTATTTCTGCAGTGTTTGCTTTGACAATAAATGTTCAACATGTTTTTAAATCCGGTTATATAAAATAGTATGTTCGAGAAAAATCGTGAAGCCGAATCAGTAAAGGACTGGTTACGACAAGTGCGCGATATGTCTACGAAAATATTAGAATACCAGCGGAATATGTATACTAGAAGAACGGATAGGTCAAAATCTGGGTGCAAGTACTAAAAGTTTGCTTTGCTTTCACTTTTTTGTCCTCCGTCGGTAAACTTCAACCAGCTCTTCCCTTTCCAGACTCACGTTGTTGTCAACGTGGCTTTCCAGGCTTTGTGGTGGAACTTTGATGTCGGGCTCTATAGCCCCCAAAAATTGAAACTTTTCAAAAACTTAAATTTTTTAAAAAAAAAAATTATCAATGTACGGCACAAACAATCCCCTCCCACCAGGGACTGCTTCTGGTATCACCTAACCGTTTTCTGTCAGTACTGCCCCTCACTACGGCGCGCAACCATCTTCCGCCATTAGGAAAATCCCTCGTGCGTGGGGCCCTCAGAAAGAAACAGGTATAGGAATCTTCGTTCACAGCGCTTAGCCCCAGAAGGGGACTCCATCGTTTGGCAGTTTCTCCTTGATCCCCGATGGCAAAAGCTGTTGATACAGCGCCTTTAGCCCACTTCCCGGAAAAAACTATGTAGTTTTTTTATCGCGAGCACTTCTGATCGGAGGTCAAAAAGGAACTGAGTACTAAAAGTTATATTAATTCGTCTGCTTGGTTAAAGCGGATGTATTATTTTGTAAATTAATACTATACCTTAGCATTAAAGTTATTGAGCTTAGTAAAAAGTAAAAAATTAGTTTTTTTTTTAGTTCTTGAATGCGAACAAAAAAAAATTAAAAACATTTATTATTTTTGTGATAATTTTAGGTTTTAGCTTTCTAGTGACCAAAATTTTCCAGTGTTCAAAAAGTTTAACGATGAAAAAGGGGAATTAGTATGCATGGCACTTTTTATCACGGAAACACTGAAAACGCACAGAACGCTTTTGAGCTACTCCAAATCCTATAAATGCTTGACTGGAAACTCATCGAGCGTGCTTGTAGAAATTATTATATGTATATGGGCTGCTTCTGGAACCAAGAACATCTTTTCATTGCGCTGCAAAATGATCAAGTTTTACACCTTGGAGTCTATTTGACTTAGATTTCGAGCAAGGCATTGCTGGGACGAATCGAACATATAGTCCAATAAATGAAGCGACAAAGCTGTAAATAAATCTGTACAGTTTTCCCTTGTGGCCTCGGGGATGCTTTCGAGCGAAAAAAAGTTTATTAACATTAACAGGTGGGAAAGTGCTGAAAATGGCCCCTCAAGGCTCGAAAAATGGGTTTCCCGCTAATATCTGCCAAAATAAGCGAATTGGAGAATTTTTGTTTAGACGAAAAATGAAGATTGCCTTGTAATCTACAAAAATGGTCCGTATATTTTTTTTCCCAAAAAATCAATAGTTTTTGAGATAACAGGACCTAAAAGTCCCCTCATTTTAGCCGCCGCTCTACCGCTAGAATGCCGCTATCTTTATGGATTCACTTATAAGGGGGCGGACGAATTGTTCCATTACTCGGGCAATAATGTAATGTACATTTTGATTTTTCTAGAATATTGAAAAAAGCTGTCAAAGTTTTTTTTTCACAATATTTTGAGAGTACCTCATTAATTTATTGATGTTTTTTGAAAAAATGGTTTGTTATTAACATTTATTTTTTATAATGAGACCTTAGCAAGTGTTCAATGATCCCAGAAAATTTCCTTCACAATCTTTCTTGCGTTTTGATAAAAAATTGTTTTGACCATCTGCATAGTAAAAAACTACTACTACCACATCTATCCAGTGTGAAATGTTATGAATTTTTTGACGGCCGTTTTTGCAAAAAATATTGGTAATAATAAAAAATGGCAAGGACCATTTTTGTAGATTTCGAGATGATCTTTATTTTTTGCCTAAACAAAAATTTTCTTATTCGCATATTTTGGCAGATATTTGCGGAAAAACTCATTTTTGTGACTTTGGGGGGCCATTTTCAACGGGTTCCCAAGTCGGAATCGTGATTGACTTTTTCTCGCTCGAAAGCATCCGCAAAGACCTAAGAATTGCGCCCCAAATGAAAACTGTACAGATTTATTAACAGCTTTGGGTTTTTACAGGTCTTCAGTTATTGGGCTAATATACCACATCGGGTCTCTAACGGTTTTTTTAGTACCGCATCTTATAGCTTTGGACAAGCCATTAACTTAAGATAGAAGGTTAATTTCAGGAAGAAACAATACAGGGTGTTTATTTAATAAGTGTCCGATATTTCAGAGAGTGATTTTTCAAGTATTTTTAAGGTAAAAAGTTCCTATGAACGTGTGGTCTAAGATGCTTCGCTTTCAAGATACAGGGGGGTCAAAGTTTTATTTTTATTAATGTTTTTTCTGCATAATTTCCTAAATAATGCCGATTTCCGAACGAAAATTGGTACCTGGGGGTTTTTTGACATGAGAAATTTGAATTTTTCTTAATTTAGCTCTTACTTGTAGGGGGGCTATCTACTTGTATGTTCTCACTTTCAAGGGCTCATGACTTTTGTACAACCTTGTATTTACATTTTTGTTAAAAGAAATGGATTCCTTAGTCATTTTTACGTAAAAAGGTACTCTTATTAAATGACGCTAGGAGCAACCGTTTTCGAAATATTTTTAGTTTAAAATAATCGATGCTACCTTAGTAATAAATATCTAAGTAAAGACCGCCGAAAATGACGGTTTTATCAAGTAGCCCAGTCAATGCATTTGTTTGTGTTGTCATGTAAAAATTCAGACATAATACAATTTTGACGTACTTTTTTACGTACGTTGAGTAGTAGGTAAAAATATTAGTGAGTTTTTTAAATTTTACCAATGCTGAGTATGCTGACATGCATTTTACATACGGACTTGCTAATGGAAATGCATGACTAGACGTTTGTATCAGGAGCGTTATCCGAATCGCATAGTTCCAACTCCCAAAAAATTTTTCAAAAACCACGGTCGGTTAAAAGAAACAGGAACATTTGAGAAAGCTAGTCACCTGTCTGGTGCAGTTCGAACGGTAAGAACCCAAGATATCGGAGATGCAGTCTTTTATATGGTAAAAGAACAGCCGGAAACAAGCACCAGGAAAGTAGCGTTTACGTTAAATATTTCTCATTTCTGGTATGGAAAATTTTAGTGGATAATTTATTATATCCCTATCATGTTCAAAGAGTTCAGGCACTGCTACCTCGTGACTTTCCCTTACCTATAAATTTCTGTCGTTGGTTTCTCCAATGCCTTATTCAAAACCCTTTGTTTGAAAACCTTATCCTGTTTACCGACGAAGCAAATTTCTCATAACACTATACGTAATTTTCATAATAATCATATGTGGTCAAATAAAAACCCCAAATGCAATACAGGAATCACTTTTTCAAAACAGTTCTCTGTTCGTGTGGGCAGGAATCCTGGAATAATTTGATGGTCCATTTTTCCTTTCCCGGGAGGATTAAATGGCGAGATATATCGTCGTTTTCTTGAAGAGAATTTGCCTATTTTACTGGAAAATGTGCCACTTAGACTAAGGAATGAGATTTTGGTTTATGCATGACGGTGCCCCTGCACATTTTAGCATTCAAGCGCGGAGTTTTTTAAATCAAAATTTCAATAATCGTTGGATAGGTAGGAGGGACTCAGCCATGGCCTCTAGGTCGCCAGACCTTAATAGTTTAGTTATTTCCTTTGGGGACATCTAAAAACATTAGTTTACCAAACACCTATTCAAAATGAAGAAGAACTGAGAAATCGAATAATGGACTCTTGTAGAACGATTGAAAATACTCCGGGAAATTTTTCCCAGAGGGTACGCGAATCAATGAGGAGAAGATTGGATGCGTGCCTACGGGCCCAGGGTGGGCATTTCCAACATTTATTGTGATTTTGATCTGGTTTTTCATCCTGTTTTTATTTAGTGTTCGTCTGTTATTTTTTTTTAAATATTTCATGTTGATTAAAAAAAAGTTACTTTACAAAATGGTTTCATTTTTCTAAAAACACATGCATTGATTATTTCAAACCAAAATATTTCGAAAACGGTTGTTCCTAGCGACGTCTAATAAGAGTACCTTTTTCGCGTAAAAATGACTAAGGAATTCATTTCTTTTACCAAAAATAAAAATACAGGGTTGTACAAAAAGTTATGAGCCTTTGAAAGTGAGAATATACATGTGGCTAGCGCCCTCTACAAGTAAGAGCTAAATTAAGAACAAATTCAAATTTCTCATGTCAAAAAACCCCCAGGTACCAATTTTCGTTCGGAAATCGGCATTATTTAAGGAATTATGCAGAAAAAACATAAATAAAAATAAAACTTTGACACCCTGTATCTTGAAAGCGAAGCATCTTAGACGTTCACAGGAACGTTCATAGGAACACACGTTCATAGGAACTTTTTACCTTAAAAATACTTGAAAAATCACTCTCTGAAATATCGGACACTTATTAAATAACACCCTGTATAAATACACTGAATTTTTTATACTTTTTTGATTTAAAAAAAAATAGATGGATTATAAACAGCAGTATGTAATAAAATTCTTGTAAATAAATAGCTTTACTAATATTTATTAAATTAAGACGGTAGTTTTTAAGGAAAATAAAGCAAATATTTTGTGTAGTTTAGATGTACCTACCTGAATTTATCAATAAAATGTAGTAGTAGGCATGAATTGTATTAAAGAACCCGTTTAAAACCAAATTTATGGGTTTCTTGAGCTATACAGTGTTCTGCTTGTTTTTGAAGAAAATATATAAAACAACTTTGAGTGATTAATTTTTTTTTTTTTAATATTTTGTGCAAGGTAATTTTTTTAAATCTTTTTTTATGCCTAATCGATTTTAAACGCAAAATCCCGAACTAAATTATTTATTGTCATTCAGTTGCCATTAAATGTGCTACGTTGTTAAGTTTTTTATTTTTCACTCTTAAATAAATTTAAATTTAACAACGAGATCGTCACTCGGCCGTTTGTCTTGTAAAGTTAAGAGATTAAAGATTGTTTTCTCGCCTCGTCTCGAGCCTTTGAATGAGAGAAAACATCTTTTAAGGAATCTTTTTGCATGCTCCTCGTATTTTGGAAAACAAACTGGTCGAACTAAATTTGCCCTAGTATCCTACGCGTCACCGTTTTTAGGCGCACCTTTAAGGGTAAATTTATAATCTTGTCGCTGGCGTTTGATGTTAAAGTATTCATTTTACGGTGTATCTATATTACTTATAAGGCGTCGTCGACCTGCGTTGGTGCTGAACCTGCTGTTAGCTTCGGCGCAGACGTTGACTCAGTTTTCGTAACCTAAACTTACATTTGTAATATTTATTTCTTAATACAAGTCTTATACTTTCCCAATAGGCCAGGGTATTTTTTTGGGTTGTTAGACCTTCGTCGGTGATTTGGTCTTCTTGACGTTTCGCCAGCACGAGTGGTTGGCATCTTCAGAAGGTAAGCTTCTCGGTTGATTACTTGCGTACTACCAATCAACCGAGAAGATTACCTTCTGAAGATGCCAAGCACTCGTGGTGGCAAGTCAAAATAAATCAACGACACTACAAGCGAAATTCGGGGAAAACCCAGCCATAAATCGGAAATACCAACTTCGCAATTAAGGCCTATTCTGAGTATAATTTCATTATCTAGTTACCTGGGTATAATAAACAATCACCCTTTTATTTTTAGTCTTGTCACTTGCAGAAATATTTTAGTTGAAAGCTGATGTTCGTGGAGACTATTTCATTGTGATTCAAAAGCGCCTGTGAAAATTAGTAATTTATATTCAGTTTTTCGGCAAAGTGTGGGTGAAAATTTTGTAAAGTAACTATGGAGCCTATTGCTGGTGGTAAGTAGAATATTAAAAATAATATTTATTTAAAATATTTCTTTACGTTTTTTATACTGGTGTTCTGAAAAGTTAACAATTAATTTTTTTTAATTTCAATTTTTCACTTTTTGCTAAAGTAAAAGTATGATTTCCCGTAATTTCCCGCATTTAAATTAGCTTTAAATTATTGTTTAATAAGTCCTTTGTAAGATCCCATCTTAAGTTGCTGCGATAATTTGCGATCTTGACGAGAAAATATTTTTAAAGATTTATGGTCTGGGTCCAAATTCGTATAAAATCTCCTACTAACTTAAAGAATAAATCAATTTTTATAAAATAAAACATTATTTTATAGAAAATTAAATAGAGAAATAAAAAATTGCCATATGGGTTTAAAATTCAATATGGCGACCAATTTTAAATGGCGAAATGTTATTAAAATATATTGTTTTAATTACATTGAACTAAGAATTAAGAAACAGTTTTAACAATCATTCATGTAGTTTCAAAATATAAATTATAATCCAAACAGCTATTGATAAAGTAGTTTTTAGAATTAACATTCAATTCTTCAAGCTACGGTCTCAATTTTGGAAGATTTTCTAATGTAATTTGAAGTACCATTGATTGCAAAGTATAATCTGTACAAATATTATAAAGAAAAAATTTGATTGTTTGTTTGAATTGAATAGGCTCCGAAACTACTGGATCGATTTAAAAAATTCTTTTACCATTAGAATCCTACATTATCCCCGATGAACATAGGCTATTGCTAGTAATAAAATAATTAACAAAATTGCAACTTATTTTTCAGGGTCTGCAACAAAATCTGCTTTGTTTAAAGAAGCCAACTTGTCAATTGGTTAAGAATTTGTCAGTCAAGGAAAGAATGGAACAGTGTCGTTATTTGGCAGAAAAAGTGACCTCTACCATGCGAGTTGAACGCTTGTCAGAAGAGTCTTCAAAAGTCTTATATAAATTCATCGAGAAATATGACACAAAATGGTCAACAGCATCCAAAATAAAACTGCATTTGAAAATAAAAATCGAGATTGGTTAAATATTGAGTTGGAGTTTTCTTCGTCAATGAAAAAAATGAAGCTCAACCAGCTGAAATGCAGGATACAACTTCATCGAGTAGAGGGAGGCCATTCACTGGATTTTTAGATCAAAAGAAGAAGAACTGAACCGTTGCGAGCAGATCGAAGCCCGGAAGAACTAACATTTGCTGCTCAAATGAAGTTTAGGTCCGAAGGTAAACTGGATGAAGCAAATGTGTTAAATAATATTGCATTCTCAACACCAACCCGTGCATCAAAATATAAAAATCTCTTCAAAAGAATGTGAAATACCATTTGCAGCGGACGAAGCCTTATCGCTTTTGTAGAGGCTAAATTGACAAAATTTCAATATAATCTAATAAGAAATTCGGCAAAAAGCCATAAGTCAACTCTTTATCCTAATTATGAGTCCGTAACTACCGCGAAAAAAGATGCTACCAGAAAACCTAAACATTTCTGAAGATGTAGCTGAAGTGCCTCTTCAAAGTTTGCTGGATCATACATCTTTAAGGTTATTTGAGTCCCTAAAAGAAGTTTTAAATTCTTTAAACCAAGAAAATTATAATAATTTACATTTAATTTGCAAATGGGGGTGTGACGGGAGTTCTGGGGTGAGTCAATACAAACAGCAGTTTGTAGAGTCCAATATTTCAGATGCTAATATCTTTTTAACATCAATGGTGCCAATCCAGCTCATTAACGGGTACCCGAAATCAAAAGATAAGTTTGTAATCTGGGAAAATCCCAGACCTTCCTCCACACGATTCTGTAGACCTCTTAGAGTCCAGTTTAGGCACGAAACAACAGAGCTATCAGTGAGAGAAAAGCAATATTTTGACCAACAAATTTCAGATTTGCAACCAACAAAGCTTGATATTCAAGGAAACGATGTATTTTTAAAATACATTTTATATTTTACAATGATAGATGGCAAATTGTGTAATGCTGTAACTGAAAATACTTCAACTCAGAGATGCTATTTGTGTAATCTAACATCCAAAGATTTTAACAATATCGAGAAGATTTTAAAACAGGAAATTACTGACGAATCTAGATATCAATTTGGTTTGTCATCTTTACATGCTTGGATTCGTTTTTTTGAGTGTTTGCTGCATCTATCTTATAAGATGGAATTTAAGCAATGGCAAGCGCGAGGCCAGGAAAACAAAGAAAAACTTGCAAATGCCAAAAAACGAATCCAAGACTTATTTTTTAAAGAAATGGGACTATTGGTTGATAGACCAAAACCTGGTTTTGGAAGTACTAATGACAGCAACACTGCTCGCCGTTTTTGAGAATGCTGCTAAATCTTCGGAAAATACAGGCATTGATCAAGATTTGATATTTAGATTCAGAGTAATTTTATTAACAATTTCTAGTGGTTTTCATATAAAAATTAATAGTTTTAAGGACTACTGTCATGAGACGGCCAGAAAATTTGTAGAATTGTATCCGTGGTACAATATGCCAACTTCCGTCCATAAAATCTTAATGCATTCTGATATAATATCATATTTTATGGTTCCAATTGGGAAACTGGCGAGGAAGCCCAGGAATCAAGAAACAAAGATATTAAAAGATTCAGAGAATTTCATGCACGGAAGTTTTCAAGAAAACAAAACATGGAGGATATATTTTGTAATCTTTTAATATCTTCTGATCCTTTAATCTCCAATATAAAAAAATCATCTGCTAAAAAGCTTAAACAGTACCCTTCATGGCATTTTTTGATGAACCAACAGTTTCTGCTGATGAAAGTGATAGTGAAGATATTGATTGATTTTAATTATTAAGATAGGTTAGGCTTTATTATTATTACAAAGTTATTGTTAAGTGAGGTCTGTATATACTTTACATACTTAAATATATTACTCTTAACATGTATTTTAAATTGCTCTTATTTTTACACACAAAAGTTAGTTATAAAATTAAATAGAACAAAAACAAACAAATCACAACTTTATTTAATTTATAATAAGCAATTTTATTAACCTCAGGTATATCAAAAGTCTTGTCATTTTGGATTTTATTTCAAAAATTTTCAGTCAAAGCGTTTATTTCAGCGCAGATTGAAGTCGGATTGAGGCACTCAACAGTGACAAAGGCAAGTCAATTTGGAAAAAATGCAGGATTAACTATCTCAATCCTACAATTCTGTTAAAATGGTTTACCTCTCTCTCTCTGTTAAGTGCCTCAATCCAACTTCAATTCGAGCCGAAATAAACGCTCTTATTATGAATTTTAAACTCTTAACTGCTTAAATTGTTAAAATAATAACAGTCTAATAATAATAGTAACATTTTTCATAGAGTTTTATTTTTTAAGGAAATAGGTACTTACACAGCGCTTATGTAATGCAATAAATGAACCCAAGGGGGGGGGCTTTAAAAAATGTTTAAATGAACGTGTTATCTTAGTTTTAACATTTTCTTACGATTAAACATGTTTGTGATTCATATCAGCACTACTACTATTTATGGCCGGCTTTTCCCCGATTTTCGCCTGTGTGCGACGGCCAAACAACCCAAAAAACAGTAGTCTATCTGATGATGGCCGCGAAAGCCTCACACAGTTTATACAGGGTAATTTTTGTTAATATTTTTTTAAAAACCCGTTCTTTATAAAAAATTAGACAACGTAAAATTTAAGGCTATAATAAAGTAATGATTACGACGCCACTTTTGTTTTATCAATTAATTACCTACTATAAAGGCCAGAGCCGACGTGGGTACCAACGCCAACGACAAGTTTATAAATCCAGGCTTAATTTGCTGTACCCAAAGTGTACCCAACTTATATTTTGTTTTCTGTAAACTTTGCTGTTAGTAACAAAAACAAACCACTAGGTAAATAATCTTTGGTACTTTATTTTATTTAAATCCATAACCTACAGTATCACAGTTTCTCAACTCTTAGCCTAATATCTCCTTTAACTGCCAAAACAAATGAGCCTGCCTCATACTCCAGAGGCCATTTGGTTTCTTTAAGATAAGAAAATTTAAAATTACTTAAAAGAGTAATAACGCCTACTTTAGTCTGCATCATTCCAAATCTTAATCCTGGAAAATAAAAAAAAGTATTATTTATATAAATGAAATAAAAGTTAATTAAGGATTATTCTAAGTGTAAAAATTTATCACACAAGCTCAACTTTTTGAAGATTTTTGTTTTATTTACGCTTTTGGACTAAATGACATCCGCGTAGTACCGATTTCCGATAGTTCTGGAAGTGACAAATTACCATGAACGTTTTGAAGCCTCCTTAGCTGATAGGCTGGAATATCGAGCTCTTTCATGCTTAAAGGAAAAATATATCTGCTGGCCAAAATTCCAGCCTTAACATTGTTATCGTGAAAAGTCTGAGAGACAGATGGTCGGTTAAACTGTGGTTAAGTTGCCGAATTAAAAGTCCTTTAAAATTGTGAACTAGGAAGGATTTCAATATTTGTAACATCCGGTATGGAACAAAACTTACACGTTTTGGTAGAATTTGTTTCATATATTAAATGCAGATAAACTTTTACCAAACCAGTTGTTGCTTTGAGAAGAAAAGAAACCAAATCTTGTCCAATTTATTGTCCTAGAGACATAATTATGTTAGCTGTTGCAAAAAACTCCACCAAATGTCTTATCGTAAGCAGTCAAGTTCTTCCGAATAAATAATAATTTAACCTTGTTGCGTATCTATTGAAAATAACCTTAAATGGCATAAATACATTACCCCACTAGACACAACAGCAGCCAGCAGGCTTGTATTTGTCTTTTCTTGTAACCTGTACACTCTGTATGCACCACAAATCAAATTATCTTTGTGGTAATATCAAATGTTGTGTGTGACCCCACTGTAACAGGAAAGTTATTAACTTTTGCCGATAAGCTGTATAACCTATCATTTTATGTATTTTAGCGACTTCTGCGATTAAGAATTAGCCAACAATAGGGCAGCTGAGCTTGCATCATGCATGAATCGTTATATATGACAATTAAAGCCATTATAGTCAGTGGACCACTATAGTTACAGGACCTTAAATTAATATTGGGGTGCCAAAAATATTGTACAATTTTGAACCTCCAAAACACAATCATGATCGTTGTCGCGAAAAGACGGCCAATACTTTTCTTATACTTATGAGCAGCTAAGTTCTACAGAATAAATAATCAATCACCCTTGTTGGCGTCACTTTTAAGAATAACCTCAACTGGCATAAACTCATTACATCTATAGCATCAGCAGCTTCAAAAAAGCTTGTTTTCCTCTTTGAGCCCGAAGGTATTTCTTTCCTTCTAATCTGTATACCCTGTATGTATCTCAAATCAGATCCTCTTTAGAATATTGTGTGGAATGGCGTCTCCCACAACTCTTAGCGTTCTTCAGTTCATTTAAAGGGAGACTATTTGTTCTATTAATGACCCCACACGTACAGGAAAGCTTTCTTCTCTTGCCCATCAACGGGCTGTAGTAGTCTCTCGCTCTCTCATAGGTATTTTCAAGGCTTTTTCTTCGAGAAATTAGCCAGACCAGAACTTAAGAGGCCCCCAACTTCCCACTCGGTTTGTTCCTTTATCCCTAGAGTGTCCAGATTGTGGAACCTACTACCCGTAGAAGTTTTCCCTTCTTCTCCAAATCTCCAATATTTAAGTTCCATGTTAATAAACTACCTTTTACCTCACTTAAGAGACCTGGGATACGTTGGTACTTGGGCGTTAAGCCTCTGTGGACTGTGCTAAGATAAAAAAAAATGTGGAGACAAATGTTACTATCATAGTTGTAAATATTTACGGCTTAAAAAAATACTATTGTTTTTCTGTTACTGTTTTCAACTCTTATTTCAATATCAAAAGATCTTATTTTTAACATTATTATACCTAATTTGATAATAATTTTTGTCATACCTATACACATCCTAGGTCCTTCGCCAAATGGCATCCAAGTGAAGTCATGTCGTTTAGCTACATTTTCAGGACTAAAGTTTTCTGGATTAAATTCTTCCGGATTTGGATAATACTCTGGATCCATATGAATACCCCAAGCAGGAATATGAACCCTGGTACCTTTAACGCAAAAAGAAAAAATCGTTAAGTTTTATCAAAAACAATTATAGGTATGATAACTAGAATTGTCTTTGGTTTTATGAATACTGTGTGAGACATAAATTTCACTCTTCGTTTACTTTATAAATCAATTATTTATTGTAATGTGTTACTTTGCAAATTGATAATGGGGCTCCATTTTGCTTAATATAATTTAATGAAAACCCTTACAGTAACGAAATATATGTATGTATGCACTAACGTATAACCGCTGGACGAACGTAAATGGGAATAATGCTGAGGATCCAGTTTTACCGCTGGTCTTTCCATTCTGGCATTACATGGCGACTTTTTAATTCATGTACAACTGTTTATTATTTTTAGTTTTAGTCATAAAACTCAAGCGTCGATAAGGAAATAAACTTTTTTTTATCAAAAACAAGCTCGTAACGCGAGAGATGACAAAATTGTTTCTTTAATGAGTGGTAATTACCATAGGGTGATGACATCTAAAATTCGATCAAGTTCTCTCCACAATTTTGCTCCACTCTTTTTGTCTTCATTAATATAGACAGTCATTAAAAAAATAGACAAGTTAAACAAGAATGGAACAAAATTGTGGACTTAACTTGATCTAATTTTAGATGTCATTACTTTAAGAGGCCGAAAAATTTGGATAGGAACTTGGCCCTTATTTTACATAAGTGTTTTTGATAGGATTTTTTTTCTGAGATCAATGGATCAAAAAAATTATTGGAGTACTTTTGTCTGTTATTTTTTTCAGTAGACCTTGCTCTGTAGGTAGAACCTAACCATTAGACTTGATAGGAAGTACAAAAATTGCTCATTTTATTGTTCCTTTCTGGTTTGGAGTCTAATAGATAAACGTGGCAATTTGCTTTGCTCGATAAATAAAAAATATGCCTGTATTTTCAAGTAATAATGTGCGGTTTTCAAAATTTGTACTTATTTGTGTCTTAAAATCTACTTACGTACCAAATTTTAGGTTTCTACACCCTCGGAAAATGACCCCCAATTTTGATGAGTCGGTGAGACAGTAAGTAGTAAAACCAGCGATTTTTAAAAACGAATATCTCAGGGATCACTTGACATATCTTTCCCCATTTGAAATATCGATCGACCCATTTGGACCATCGATTTTACGTAAAGTTGTAGGCACTATCATCCTTATTCTCATTTGGCCTTGCAAAATTTCGAATGGGCTTGGTGTTATACAAGGTAGAACCAAAAAGTGCATTTTGTCTAAACTTTCAAAACACTCTGTAGAAGAATTTAATGACACAATGATGAATCTTTGTAGGACATTGGTAAGTTACATCTTTTCTTAACATTTCACGTTTTGATATGTATCCATATCTTTATTCTTAAATAAAACACACATTTTTAAAGAAAAATAGGCCTTTTACAACAATAACAGAAATTAAACCATTACCTTTGCATTACGTTGCATGGTAACGTAACGATTATTGTTTATATTGTTTTAATTCTTTATTAAAAGTGTCAGTGTATCGTCATTTAGCAATATTTTTTAATATCCGACCCAAAGATGTGGCTTAAGCTGGACTTATTATATATATAAGTTTGACAAAAAAAATTTTTTTTTCAAATGGAACCCATGTATATTTTTGCTTTTTTGGATTCTCCAAAAATTTTGGGACATTTTTATGTATAATGTCATATACCTATTTCAACTGTTCACGAAATAATTACGTTTAAATAAAAATTATAACACTTTATTGCAACACAAATTGATTAATTATATTCCACTTTTTTTGAAATTTATTTTATCAAATGCTGGGGGCCGCCATTAACAGCATCTCAAATCAGCATGAACCATTTATAACCGATTTCTTACCTATACACCCCTGTTTGTAATATTTGACATAGACTTCAAATAAGTGTCAATTATTTAAAAGTTTCAACTGTATTGGTAATTGAAAATAATTACAATGCGTTTAACTGAGACTCAGAGAATCGAAATATTAATTATGCTTGGCTGTGGTGAGAAAACTGAACAAAACAAGTTCAAATTATGTTAAAATAAATATCCGAACAGAGAACCTGTAAGTCAGTCTACAATCAGTAAAATTGAGGCTAAGTGGAGAGAGACTGGAACTGTTAAGGAAGGGTCGGCGTTCCAAAGAAAAAAAATGGATATCCTGGTTTCATTACATGAAAATGAACCCTCAAGTACTCAGCTCGCTTTGGATAATACGCTTCATAATGACTGAAAAAAATTTTTTAAAGAAGGAAAAGTGGAAACCCTTTATAAAATGCAATTACTTCAAGAGCTACTAAATATCCAGATCCAGAAACGGGGGTTTGGGGAACATGCCCGAGAGAACTGATAATAACCCTAGACTAGTGAAACAGATATGCTTTTTCAGACGAGGCAATTTTTTGTTTAAATGGACAAGTAAAAGGTAATTTTAGGTACTGGGCACCTGAAAATCCACACTGGTTTAGGGAAATCATTCTCAAATTGAAAAGGTGAATGTATGGGCAGGGATTATTTAACAGAGTAATTGGACCATACTTTTTGAAGGAACTTAAGGGACAGCGTTAATGACTTTTTAGTAGACGATTTTATTCCAGCACGGGGAACTGACCCTGAGAAAAAAACCCCGACATGCCAAATCAAGAATTATGGTTTCAACAGGATGGGCGCCTCCCCACTATACTGCTATTGTTAAAGATTCCTAGATGATGTTTTTCCAAATGGTGGATAGGCAGACGTGGATCAATAGAGGGCCACCAGATCACCCGACCTTAATCCATTGGACTACTTTCTTTGGGGTTATGTCAAAAATAAAGGGGACAAAGATAAGCCACACACGCTTGTTTCCTCAAAGATCGCATTCGTAATGCAATTAGGAATATTTCTCCAGACACAGTTGAAAATGTACAGCAAGAATTTATCGATCGCCTGGGGTACTGCAGAGCTGTTAATGGGGGCCCCATTCCAGCATTTGATAAAATTTTCAAAAATGGGGGAATATAATTAATAAATTTGTGTTGCAATAAAGTGTTATAATTATTATTTAAACGTAATTATTTCGTGAACAGTTGAAGATAGGTATATGACATTATACATAAAACGTGTCCAGAATTTTCGGGAGAATCCAAAATGCAAAAATATACAGTGGGTTCCATTTAAGAAAAATTTTTTCCTTTAAAAACTTTCTTGCGACACCCTGTATATCTACATTTGATGTCAAAATATGCCCGATCCAAAAATAAAAGGGGACGTGTCCGAGGATTTTTTCAAAAAAATTTTCCTTTTTATTGAATTTATCCGTTATTAAATCACAACCCTGTATATATATATATTCCCAAAAACGAGCAGCCACCCGGGGAACATTTTGAAAATGCCAACTGAGATGTTAAACCCGTCAAAAATCTATCTACTGACAAACGGATTAAAACCGGAAAAAAAAAAAATATATGTCGGAGAAGGGGGGAAAATTTTTATTTTTCGGTAGACATGTCCTATTAATATAAAAAAAATTTTGGCAATCCGTCAAAACACACAACTAATTATTTTTTTCCCCCAAAACCCTTTTAAAAAAACGGATTACACAAAACAAAACAAAAAACATGTAAACTACAGTCTATAGAAAAAAAAACAATGAAAAAAATTTCTGTCAAATAAAAAAAAATAAAAAAACCCGGGGATCCGAAGCCGGTGTCTCTACTTCCCTTTTTAAAAACTATTTATCGAATTCCTTTAAAAATATTCATTTCCGGTTTTTGTTTCCCCTCTCCTCGATATCTAAAAAATTTTTCGAGTCATGCCCCTTTTTTTATTTCAAACAAATTAAAAAACAACATTAACCCAGACTCATAAAGAATAATTAAGGGGCCCGAACCGTCGCTCGTTAAAAAAAACTAAAAAACTAAGTCATTTTAATAAAAACAAATCCTTATTTTAATGTTTTTTTAAAAAAAAAAATCCGCCGACACGGCCATAAAAGACATGTCGACCCCGGGTTTAAACCATTGTTCCACCTGGAACAATTTTAAAGATAAAAAAACAAACCACTCGTCCATCCTGACAAGCCCAAAAAAATATAAGTAAACAAAAACTATTTAGCATATTATCTGAAATTTCCCAAAAATTTCCCCTTTTTTAACTTTCTTCCCCTTTTTAATGGGCCCCACAACAAATCACGGGAGCGATCCGAAAAGATGTGACGATCATGAATCATGACAGATTAAGAAGAGCCGCAGAAAAAATTCTTCAACACAGCATGCATTCCAAAAAAGCAAAAAAACTTACATTTAATAAAATACCGCGAGTTTCAAAAACAGATAACCACAGCTATCTTTTTATAAAACCCATATTTTTAAACCCAGCTACCGCAGATAGCTAACTAAGCTCCAGAAAAACCAGCCCCCCTCAAACTTCCACTAGCTACCTCAGCAGCTTTTTTCCAGTAACAGATAACCAAAATATCTTTACTATTTTTTAAAACTTGACCTAGCTATCGCAACAGCTATCAAGTATCAAAATAACCAGTTTTTTTGTTTTGGGCAACCGCACCCCCCTTCAAATTTTACATCTAGCTACCTCAGCAGCTAATTTCAGAACAGATAGCCGAAAATTTTTCTTTATTTTGTTCCACACTTGACCTAGTTTTTCTAAAAAGGTTTTCAAGTATCAAAAACCCAAAATTTTTTTTCCCGGAAAACCGCACCCCCTTTTCAAAACTTTACATCTAGCTACCTCAGCAGCAAACCCGTAACAGATAGCCGCAACTACCCTTTTCTGTTCCAAAATTGGGGCCCAGCTATCGCAAACTTTCAAGATCAAATAAAAACAGTTTTTTTTTGCTTAGAAAAACCGGGAGCCGTTTTAAAACCTTTTCATTAGCTACCCTCAAAAATAATTTCTAACAGATAGCCGAACTATCTTTACTAGTTCAAACTTGACCCAGCTATCGCAAAGTTTGGGATCAAATAACCAATTATTTTTACTTAGACAACCGCAGCCGTCTTAAAATTTTTTACATCTAGCTCCTTTTCAGCAGCAATTTCAGTAACAGAAAAACCCCCAAAAATATCTTTACTAGTTCCACACTTGACCTATCTCCCCAAAAGCTATCAAGTATCAAATAACCGCAGCTATTTTTTTTAAAATTAGCTAATATTATCCCGCAGTCTAATATTAGCCCCCACTTTTTTTTCCCCTATACCCCTTTGTTACTTTCTTTAACCTATTTTTCCCCTTTCATTAGCCGACACGGCCTACCATTGTTCAGTTTTCAAAAACCTTAAAGTCAAATATCCCTTTCCCTTTTAACCGGTCGGCACAAGCTGCAACTAATCATAAATAAATTTACTTAGCCCCTTTTTAATATTTATTTTTTCTACTTCTTTCTATCATTCAATAACATTTTTTTTCCCCCGTATTTTTTTTAAATTTTAAATAAAATTTGAAACATTTCGTTTTACATTTAGCGTAAACAAAATCACCTTTTATGCCTTTATTTGCATTAAACCGTTCCATTTTTTTTTCACATTTCCCGTTTTGGGGAAAAAATTTAAAACCCCCCTTTTTCTACCCAATAAAACATCAAAAAAAAAGGGGATTCATCGGGGACTACACATAAAACAAAAAAATTCGAAAATATTTGAATTTCAAAAAATTCTTTTTTTTAAATTTTCACAATATAGCATTCCCCCTTTAAACCCTTTTTAAAATAACATGCAGTCTTTATATTTTCCGTTTAAAAAAAAATGAAACACTATATTTAATCAAAGAACAGTCAACCCTGAATCAAACAGTAAAGGAACAATCTTACCAATTTTTTTTCATTTGTCCTTTAAAAAACCCGGGGACTTAAACCCAAAAATTACCCCCTTTTTTTTATATCTCGGTTTGCTTGTGAAGCTTTTTCCCTTTTTCAGGACAGCTGGTTAATTTCCCCCCGGTTTTCCCACAAGCAAAACACATAAAAGATTTTTTCGATTTTGCCATGGGGCCCCACCCGCTTATTCACAGATGCAACATTCCCCCGACACAGATAAGCTTTATGTCCAATTTTTCCACAAACACGACACTTTCCCATAAATGGTTTTTTTTTGTTGGCTGAGTAAGGGCACGACGTTTTTAAACTAATTTGATGACCCCAAATTTGTTTTTCCGGCCGTTTACCCAGAGCCCCCCTTTGCAACGCAAAAAAACTTCCAATCTTTTGGTATGTCCCGCCTGCAATCGCTTACTCACCGATTCAGATCTATTTGCAACAACATGATAGGCAAACAATGTTGCTAAGGCCTTTTTTGTTTTCCCCAAGCCTTTATTAGGTGCATTGCTAGTCGTAAAAAATGCAAAAACCCTTGTCTAAAAGCCTTGTGTTGCTAGGGGGATTCTGACGTCCAAGAACAGCTTCCCCCAACACTCCATAAGGTCAACAGGTTTTGAAAATGTCGATAAAAAAAATTTGAGCGAATATCCTCCCAGGTTTTGCCCAAAAAACCTAGAGCGAATGGGCCCAACCGGGGGCTTTTTTCCCCCCTTTTTTGCAGATAAAATTGGTTACCAACATAATTCCTGATAACTTTTGCATTTTAACAAACCCCCCAACCAAACAGCACCAGCCTTTCCCCGGTCTTTCAATTTTTGGGGTTTTTGGGGCGAAACTTGGGGTTGAAAAATTTAGATGCAGAGCTTGTCGATGCTGTAGAGTTTGTTTAAAAATTTTTTTTTGCAACAACTCCCCCCTTCTACCTGGAAAAATTTTCTTTGTTTTGTTTTTTTTGTCAGGATATTTTCAGCCAATTGTGGACGGGCTAATCCCCCCCTTTTGATTGTCGGAGAATGGGGGGGAAAATTATTATCGGTAGACATGTCCCATTAATATAAATAAAACTGGCAATCCGTCAAAACACACAAAATTATTATTTTGACCAAATAAGCCATTAAAACACGGATTTACACAAAACAACACTAATTAACATTTTAAACTTAAAACTATAGATAAAAAAAATGAAAAATTACTGTCACGGGAAAAAAAAAAAAAGAACTAGCGATCCGAAGCCGGGGGCTCTACGTTCAAAATTTCAAAACCACATCGAATTCCTTTTTAAAGATTTTTTTCCGGGGTTTTTTTCACCCCCTCGATATCTAAACAAATATCGAGCCGTCCTTTTTTTTTTTCTAAAAATTTTAAAACAACATTAACCTAGACTCATAAAGAAAAAATGGACGGCCGAAACCCCCGCTCGTTACCAAAAAAACAACAAAGCTCATTTCTAATAAAAACAAATCCATCTTAATGTTCTTTTTTTAAAAAAAATTTAAAGCCGACAAAAAAAATATATATATATATATATATATATATATATAATTTTTATATATATATATATATATATATATATATATATATATATATATATATATATATATATATATATTATATATATATATATATATATATATATATATATATATATATATTATATATATATATTACATTGAATTTTTTTTTGGGAGAGCCAGGAGCACTATACACGATGCGATCAGAACTTTCGCCAGACCGGTGACGTTGACGTTGGGCCCGGGGCAGGAATACCCACAAGTCACAAACCAAAGAAAATCATTTTGTTACTCTATGGGATCCCGGAGTAACATCTAAATTTATTAGTCGTCGACTTGAAAATGTACGTGGCATAACAGTGTCTGGACGAACAATCTGCCGTAGATTACGTGAACAGGGAGTAATGTCAAGAAGACCAGCAGCTTGTTCAGACTTTTTAAGACGATCCATATATTGACGTGTGCCCTTCACAGACGAATCACGTTTTTGTTTGTGGTCACCGGATGGGCGTGAGCGTGTTTTTAAAACAAGGGGAACGATTTGCGCATTGTTGATATTTTTCCCAGAACACCTTTGGGGGGGGTAGTGTCATGGAAAATTTAATAGAAGCCCGTACAGGCCTTGTTTTTTATCGAAAATGGCCTTAAGAAACCCTTTAACCAAGAATGTTTAGCCGACCACGTCA
>JAHBCN010004786.1:0-60649 GCA_019359885.1 Listronotus oregonensis | reverse complement strand
AGCGAAAATTTTTTCCCAAAACATGGTATGAAGATTCTTCACTGTTTTTTTAAAATTAATTTTTTTAAAATTTTACTTGGAAATATAAAATTTACATCTGTTCATGGTTTTTAAAACGTCTAGTTTTCTAAGTAATAATCTAACCTTTGCAGAGTGGGGCATTTCATTGCATCTTCTTCAAACAGGTTTAAAAACCTTTTCCCCCAGAGAAAAAGGTCAAAGATTCTGGATCATAATGAAATTCAGTAATGCTATTTCCTAAAGTTTCCATTCGAAATTCATCACTAACATCACCAGGGACCTGGGATTAGATGACCCAAAAATTTTGGGCCAAGTGAACCAAAAATTTGCGGGTTTTTTTTAAAATTAGTTCTTGTTGTTTTGTACCTGTTCCTTTTGGGGTTTTTTAATAAAGCTAAGTTGCTTGCTGAACTTCTTCCCCACTCATTTTCCCTTTTCCCCCTCGTCGCCAACTGATATGATCTAGACTTCTTTTAAAATTGTTAAAGTAATAACATAAATACATTTATTAACTTTGATAATTATATGACATAACAACTTTCTGAATGACATTGATTGCTTTAAAAAAACCCAAAAGGTGGAAAGGTGCCCCCAAAAGGTTTTTTGGGGGTTTCCCCTAAAAAAAAACTTATTCCTAAAATAAACAAGACTGTCCCTGTGCACCCCTGTGTCACTTGAAAGACGAGAACCCATTTAAAGGTTGCTTTTTTTTTAAGAAATACCTGTGTGACACCGCCTATTACTTATTCGCTACAGTCTTTAGGTTTGGCTTTGGCCCCCAGATTTGTGTAATGTCATTTGAAAATTGAATATTGAAAAAAATTATATACCTTCTCTAAAGGGTTTTCCCCGCCTACCCTTTTCAGCAATTTTTCCCCTGTAACGCCAGTTTCCCAGCCTTCCCTCCGACCTGAACCTCTCCTGTTTAGAGGAGGTCCCAATTCCTCACGTCCTGAGCAGGAAGAGATGTCTTCTTCCTCCTCGTCTTCTTGAACTATATACATTTACGAGATCTCTGTAATAAAGTAAATAACATTAAATAATTTTTAAAAAAAAATAAAAACCCTTTTTTTTAAAATTTCAACTTTCACAACTTCTTTAAGGCCTCAACACCCCCAAAAAACTATGAATGTTTTTCCCCCCTTTTTCCTTTACCTGTGGCAAATCCCCCGGTGTCCGGGGTCATTTAACGGGAGGGATTGGGGGCCCCAAACCCCCTTTCCGGGGGGCCCAAATTTTTTTGGGCACCGCCAAGTTTTCAGGTCTCTTGTTTTTTTTTCGATCTACTCGTTTTGATCTGAGTTTTTTTTCTGCCAGAAGATAATATGTTGCTGTTTTTTGGGTTTTATTCGTTTTTTTCCAAACACCTAAAAAATTTAAAAATGTATATAATTTTTAATTGTAACATTATTCGAAAAAACAATTATAGAAAGCTAGAAAAATCTCTAGATTTGGCCTTAGTATTTTTTCACCTTAAGTTTCAAGGGAAAATAATTTTATTTAATAATTATGAAAGACTTTTTTTTTGTTTCTAAAAAAAAAATTTTTTAAAAAAATAGAAATATGTTTTCTTACTCTTGGTTTCCTCTTTGGTAGCGATGTTACCGTTAACGATCTTTTGTACTATAAAATTGTGGTCCTCCCTGAAAGTTTTTCCCCCGGATACCAGGGGTAAGGTCTAGTATCAGGGGGGTTTTCTTGTTACCTGCAGCCAAAACGAGTTGAGATTTCTTTTAAGGTTGCTCTTTTTTCTGGAGTTCTGAGGAGCATTCTCGATATCAGACTAGGAAAAAGGTTTGATTAAAACAGTACAATACCTGTACATATTTCAAGAAAATGGATTTAATTTTTCAAACCCCCCATAATAAAGTTGTCACTTACCCCATTCCGTCGATACGTGAGGCGGGACTTTCTTTCAATCCATTATCATGGTCAGCGTTTCGGAGTCGTTGGCTTCTTGGAACGGGGGTTGACCACACACCCCGCATATACAGGATGACTCCTAGGGACCATACATCTAAAAAAATCAACAATATTATTATTTTTTTTTTTTAAATATATAAAAATCTACAATAAATGATTTTACATTTTCTATTTAAACTTACCAACCCGGGTGCATCTGGAATCTCCCCGAAATTTGGGCCGAATACGCCAAACTGCCGCAAGATGTTTCTAGTTTCTGTCAGGATAAAATTTGTTACTGAATCCAAAATCTGTTAATTTTACCACTCCCTAACTTTTTAAAAAACACTACGTTCTCCGGCTTCAAATCACGATATGAACCACGTGGAGCTGATGACAGTATGATATAGCTTTTACAATTTGCCTGCAAGATGATAAAAAATTGTAGAACTTAAAGTCTCACCTACTATACATTTTTCTCACCGAAAACTATTCTTTGGCTTTTCTTCCGGCAATCCATGGTCGTGCCTGACAATATACTCATAGAGGTCGCCTCCGTCTCCCAATTCTAAAAATGAGGTACAGCTTGGTGGCTGTATCGATAACTAAATACAGTCGGACGACGTTTGGGTGCTGAACTAGCTTCATACAGCGAACCTATAGTAAAAAGACATATTTAAAATACCGTTACATCTTATAGTGGCTACTAAATTTATTCAATATGTATAGAGTTTTATAAAGCTTTTGACAGAGCGGTTACCTCTTGAAATAAATGCGCCTTTGACACCTCATCTAGCTTGCTCTTGTCGATAACTTTGACGGCACTTTCTCCCCCGTAAATACATGTCGAGAGCGAAGAGTTTGACGACGGCAAAATGGCCGCGACCTAACGTTTCCTCCAAATCGTAGAGCCTGCTATTTTACCATCGTACGGTCGATTGCTGGGTCTGTAAACGAACATACAGGATGCAAAATTTGGCCAGGAATTCACCGATTTTTAGTAACTGACAGTAATTTCATGTTGTTTTTATAAAATATTATATATTTTCCAAATAAAAAAAAGGTTCTCGTTTACCTTAGTAAGGATCCCGAAAGATCTGAAGAGCCATTGCTAGTTGATGAGCCGCCTATTCGATGTAGCCTGCGCTGCATCTTGGATAACTGCAAGAAAAATATATGAGGTGAAACTAAACTTCAACATAGAAAAATATACGATATTATTATTATATTGGCTCAAAGATATTGCTTTACATGGATATACAGTGTGAGCCTCAAATTTGAAATAAATTCAATAAATTATTATTTTTGAAAATTAACTGATCGGAATAGTCGATTAGATTTTTTTTTTCCATGAAAGAAATATTCATAGAATGTCAAGTTTAAGATATGAAGTTATCCATGATTTTTGTTAAATTGGAACCCATTTTTTTTTTTAAAGTTTAACAACCATATTTTTTTTACACTAATAATGTTTTTTTAATACATGCTAAAATTTCAAGTAAAGAGTGTTGGACCTTCAGGAATCGATCTCGAATGTCCATCTATTTTCGGATTTAAAAAAAAATCTAAACTTCTTTATGAAACACCCTTTATATTCCAAGTTACACTCAATAACATAAAAAGTCATATAAATATTTTGATATCGGCATCCTAATCGATTATAAAAGGGATGAGAGCTGTCTTTGACAGCGCTTCTCCACATTGAGCAAAGCCAGTGAAATCCTATAACCTGTTTGTCTGACACTGCACCTACCTTGCCAAGCAAATGGAAATGAAAAAAATACAGCTTAAGTAATTGGAATTAGTGTACATATTTTTACTTAGTTATTTTGTACTAATTGGCGATTTGCCTGTGAGGTACTGTATTTTACATAAATAAATACATAAATAGATTTGTTGCAACCTAACGTTTTATAAGATTGGATAGGTTCTTCAAAAGATCTTGTTTTTTAGGAAGTTGCTACTTTTAAACGCAGTCCACGCAGTATTTTTTTTGTCGCAAGTTAGTTTAAAAACCTTCGTCTTTAAAAAGTTTATTTGCAGCCCAACGAAAATTGCTTTTCTAGGCTTTGCCCCATCTGAAAAAGGATAGCTGGTTCCATTATACTTTAAATTTGGTCAGTAAGAGAGCAAATAGTTAATTTAGGTAACCTGTGAATAATAAGTATCTATTTATCTATATAAATAAAAATGAATCGTCGAAATGTATGGACGCGCATAACTTCAGAACCACTGCACTAAATTAGATAAAAAATTTTTGTTGTGTTTGTTATTGCCAGGAGCAGGTTCTTATTAAAGAAAGCATTAGGAAAGTTGTGCGGAAAATTATAAAATTTCAGAAAAATTAAAGACTATGCAGTTGGGGCAGTATTTTTACTGTAGCGTCCTCTATAAGAAAGAGGCGAAAATATAATCTTCAAGAGAATGTGTGCCATCTAAAGGTATGTACACACCGAAAAAACATACAAGAACAAACATAAGCGAACAAACGTTTTTCTTTAGTGTAGACAGTAAAAACACGAACAAACATTTGTTTGTTCTTGTTCATACATGTTCGAGTAGACGTCTTTACATCAAAAGGTATGTACAGGGTCTTTGATTATATTTACGTCGCCTCTGGAGCCTTTATTTTTAAAGATCGAAAAATGTTTATATAAAAATTGTATGATTTTTTTCCATATTATCTTTTCAAAGTATCAGTGAAAATATCTCGATAAGAAAATGGAAAATATAGGCAACTTCATCTTTTTTAAATGGAACACCCTGTATATTATGCTTTGCAACGAAAGATCTTTTTTCTGATTTCAAATATATATACATTGATGATATTTGGGTGAGCCGTTTTGAGATATTTAAGCTTAAATTATAAATAAATTGCAAAAAATTTCATATTGCTATCAAAGAAGCCATGGAAACAATCAGATTGCTATGATTTATATGTTTGATAAATATGACGTCTCTCCATATTGTATAAAGTTGAAGTTTATCATTTTAACTATTAAGAATTATTTATATTGTTTTTTTATCGATGGGCTATTCAGAAGAACAAAAACTCGCTATTGTGTACGTCTTGTTTAAAGAATTGATCCAAAATCAAGGAGGATATATAGAAAATAACTAAATTATAAATTTATGCAACATAACAATTTTATTGTTTTCGTGGCTTTCTTGATATCCGTTTGATTTTTTTCAATTATTTATTATTTAAACTAAAATATCTCAAAAACAGTTCACCCAAATATCATCAATGTATATATATTTGAAATCAGCAAAAATAGATCTTTCGTTGTAGCTCATAATATACAGGGTGTTCCATTTAAAAAGTTGAAGTTGGCTAAATTTTTCCATTTTTTTAATGCGATATATTTTTTACTGATACTTTCAAAGATAACATGGAAAAAGGCCTACAATTTTTTATATAAAACATTTTTTTCTATCTTCAAAAATAAAGGCTCCAGAAGCGACGTAAATATAATCAAAGACCCTGTACACACCGAAAAAGCAAACAAGAACAAACATTAGCGAACAAACATTTTTCTTCAGTGTAGACAGTTAAAACGGCGAACAAACGTTTGTTTGTTCTTGTTCGCACATGTTCCATCATCCATAACTATTCCAACTAGTCGAACAAGAGTAAACAAACATTTGGTTGCGCTATGTAGACAGAAAAAGCGAACAATAAACCAAAAACACATCCAAAGAAGGTGAACAAGAACAAATGTTTGTTTTTCCGGTGTGTACATACCTAAAGAGAAATAAATTTTGTTCGTCGTCATCCATAACTTTTCCAACTGGTCAAACGGGAGTGAAAAATATTTGATTGCGCTATGTAGACAAAATAAGCGAACAATAAACAAAGAACACATAAAAAAAGGGGAAAAGAACAATGTTTGTTCTTGTTTGTTTTTTCGGTGTGTACACACCTTAACAATGTGCGGACAAACTATTTGCTAAATTATAGTGTTCTATATATGTTTATTACGGAGATACATTTTTAAACTTTACAGAAAGATGGCACTACGTCTGCGAATAATCTGGCGCATTCCTCATATATAAAAATGAATCTGTATTTCCCTTGGTCATGCCCAGATAGCCATCCTGGCAATTAGCCGGGAACTTACCTCCGCAAATTGTAGTCAAGTTTTCGAAAAAGTTGTCAAGTACAAAGTTGTAGGAAAATTGGTAGTACATTTTTTACAACTTGGGGACTACTTTGTTGCAAGGTTTTGGGCCCCCAATTTATGCCATTTGCGGTGGTAAATTGTCAACAATTGAGGCAAATTGCCAGTAACAATCGTTAACTTGACGTCAAATTGGTATCACCTACTGATGTAACTTTTTGTTTAGTAACACTGGGTATCTGGGCGGCATCACGCGTAAACGGCTAGACGGATTTGCAATTCTTTTTTTTTTTTGGGGTTTTTTATTGTCAGAAGGTATTTATTGCAAAAAAAAAAAAAAAGTTGCGGGAAAATTAGAAATAGATTGATAGATAGATAGATATATAGAATATTGTAGCATAAAGCATTAGAATAATAATTACTATGTTTTTGGAATAATATTTTTTTATTTATTATCCCAAATTTCCGAATTCAACATTCATAGTTAAGACAGGACAACGTCTGTCGGTAAACTAGTTTATAATAAAAATGTATTGTGAAAAAACAAGTATTTAAATACGTTTAACACATGTTTATTTTTTTTTTGTTTACGGATTAATTACCACTTGGGAAAATGTACTTTCCCAATTTACACGGTATTAAAGTGGATTTTTGGAAACAAGACAGGAAATTACTACCCAAAAGTATGAGAATTTATTATGAAACAATTTTATTGAAACTTCTGGCTATGTTTTTAAAAAAGTTACTATTTTAAAAATTTTTAAAAAAATTGTTGTAACAAAAAAAGATAATTATGAATGAAATTTAAAAAAATACTAAATAGCCATTAATTTTGTTGTAACATTTCTTGACCTTTCCCGATAATTCTGATAATACTCATTATGCATTACCACCCCTTTCTAGGACTTAAAACTTGTTTTCTATTGTGAAATAATCAAAAAAAACGCAAATAAAGATAACTTAACTATTTAATAGTTAAATCAATACAAATTATTGAGTGATTCAAAACCAAACTTTTTTTTAAATTACAAATAAAAAAAAACACGCTAATCTAACACTGACCACTTTGCTCTAAAAATTTTTACAGTGGATGCAAGTATCTGTTTTTAAAATAAATCTATAAACTAGTCTTTCATTACAGAACGATATAGTTTAGCACAACCATTCAAATTAACCACCACATCATACCTGTTGTTTTTTTACAAAATGATAATAATAAACCAATATTCAGTGAATTACAGGGCAAATTGCATTTTGATAAATTAGTTTATTTTAGAAAATTGTCACAAAATTTAATATACCCAGTGGGCATTTTCGGGGGGATATAAATTCCTATATTTAAGGGGCTTATTCTTTTCTAATTATTTTAAGAAAAAAAACTATAAAAATTTATTGAAGAGCATGCAAAACGTCCCTGGTAAAAAATTTAGATTTTTCGTTACACCGTTTGCGGGTTAGATGCTAATATATATTTTAAATTATTACTTTATTATCGCCTTATATTTTGAACATCAATAAAAAAACCAGTTTTTTTTTGATTTTCCCCAACAACTGGGATTTTTATTGTTCATAAAGAACAATTTTAAAAATATATTAGTATCCAAAAAATGTAACCAAAATCTAAGTTTTACCATGACCTTTGTAGTTTAATAAACTTCAATAAATTTCTCCAAAATAGAAGCCAAATTGAATAAAATAATGGGGTTCCTATCCCCCCGGCAACAACCCGGGTATAATAATTTAAACTTTTTTAGATACCCGATAAAAAAATATATCCCCGGTTATATGGTTTACAAATTTAATCCAACCAAGACCTTTGGTCCCGGGTCTGCATAATAACACACATAGGCATTACTGGGGCAGTAAACCCCGGAAGTCTAGCCGACATAATGCCAAAAAGAACTTTTTAAATCCTGAAGATCACAACAGAGTAATTCTCCTGTGGCACCAAGACATTCGTGAATGAAGGCAAAGAAAAAGCGGATGAGCTAGCAAGACAGGGATCATCCACTCCCTACTTTGGACCAGGACCTGCTCTAGGACTGCACAAAAACCCCAGCACGAGGGGAAACTTGATAATGGATCCGAAAAAAACTGGTCCATCGTCAAAAGAAAACATGAAAAAAACTTCATAAAGGACCCATCCAAAAGAACAAAGAAGGAACTACTTGAAAAAAGTAAGAAAATATTTGCATAATAGTACGGCTGCTAATGGACGATAAACCCAAGTGAAAACCTACATAAGATAGGATCAAAATGGGGATCAAAATTGCAGAATTTCGATGAGGAGAAGAAACAGCCACCCCCAAAATTTTGTGCAAGTGAAGCGTTGAACCACAAAAGACAGGCATTTTGGGCACAGAAATAAGCCCACAGGAATATATCCACCAACCAGTCTCGGGGGAAAGATTGTAGAAGAAACAATAGTGGGAGGATTGGAATAAAGAAAATGGGGTAGCCCCAAAAGGCCAGATGCACTCCTTCTTGTAAATCTCAGGGTTGAAAAAATATGATTTAAAAAATCAAAATCGCGTTTTTTTTAAATCATGATTTTTTTGTAAAAGACAATCGGTTTGTAACGTGTCCTTTTCTTAAACATTCTCCATTTAATATTTTTCGTTTTTATAAACTTTATATTTAAATATTTCCCCAAAAGAATTTCTTAAAAATTCCGTCGAACAGCAGATTTCCCGGTCTACAAAAAGGGGAGGAACGGGACGGGCGTCTTTTTCTAGTTAAGATTTTTGGCGCGCGAGATTTTTTTTTACGGCTAACTGAAAATTTTGATTTTTTAAAATATAAAAAAAGTTGAATATGTCGTTTCGGGGAAAGGGGAAAAGAAAGACCTTACCCTCGTTTTAAAGAAAAATCGGGGAAAGCGGAAAAACCGGGATGTCGCGCACGTAAAAAATGTAATTTGGAAATGAAAGGGATTGTGGAGAGGATGAAAAAGCACGGGGAAAAAATATAAAAATGAAATAATGAAGACACGATACTATCGATACTTATGGGACTCGTCATTCTCGTCAACGTTATCACAATCACAATCAGTTTTAACCGAAAATTCCCTTTTTATTATTTGTTAATTTTTAAAAATGGTGGGGAAATTTTTTTCCCAAATTTTCCCATGTTGGAAATTTTAAAAACTTATTTTACAACAATGTGTTGGTTTCTGGTGCACTTTATGTGTCAGATTTCACAATTTTGAAAATGTTTTGGAATTGAACGTTTTTTAACACTAACACTATTTGAAACCCAAAAAATTTTAGATGAACAATATTTCTAAAAAAAATACAATTTTTTTATTTTTACCCAAAAACTATTAAGGATGTAACTATGACAACACAACCCCTTTTTATTTCTAAAAAAGTGGCTCATTCAACGTTTTTTTTTTTTTTGTTTTAAATTAAATCGATTCTATTTGACGGTCATAAACCAAACTAGAAAAATTATAAAATGCCTTGAAAATAAAGCGCCCCAGACCCAATGTTTTTTCTTAGATACTTTACATCGTTTGGACAAAATAATAGCAGGAAAGAGAAAATAAAATATAAATCCTTCATTCATAACAAAACTAAAATATAATACATTGACTTAAAGACATACATTAAGAGAGAAAACCCCAAAAAAACGAAACCAAATTGTAAAGGATATATATTTTTTTAATAAATTGAGATTTTGATGGACAAAATAATAAGTGTTTCTATAAATGAATATAAAAATATTAAGGGTGCATAAACCTAATTAATTTTATTTTTTAATCTTAACTGACTTAGTACTGATGGTAAACCCTTTATTGGAAATTACAGCTTCACCCCGACCTGTCATAGAATTAATCAAATCCTGACACCTAGTAATAGGAATGTTATTTCAGGAATCTTGAATTACAGACCATAGTTGATCTTGATTTGTAGGTTTCTCACGTGCTACAGCATCTTTTAAAATCAGCCCCGATTCTCATGGGGTTAAGATCAAGGCTTTGTGCAGGCCAGTCAGGACATTAATTTTTTTCATCTTTTATAAATTGTTTGCATAGCCGACTAGTATGTTTTTTGGGCATTGTCCTGCATAAAAACAAATTTAAGTGGACTCTTCATTTTAAGGCAGCAAAATATCTCCCTAAAATATCTACATAGATACTAGCAGTCATTATGTTTTTATCAAAATACGGGCCCTACACCATAATATGAAAAAATTGCCCACCCTAATTTTGGGCCCTCCAGCTTTACAGTTTTGACGGTATATTGAGGTTGATATGCAGTACCTAAAGGGCGTCTAACGTTAATTCTGGACCTTTTTGCCAAAAAAACGATTTTGCATTCGTCAGACCATAACATGTTGGCCATTTAGTCAAAGTCCATTTAACGTGATTTTTCCCAAAAACAATCGTCTTTTTTTTTTTTCTTATTATTAAGGGTACTTTCTTGGCTTCTGGCTTTCAGGCTTTGTTCTGTTAGTCGTCTTCTTATTGTTCAAATAGTCACATACAATCCTCCTTTCTTTAAGGGTTTTAGATTAAACAAACGGTCCATCTTTTCTGTTCGGATTAAAAGCTTATCCTCTCTTGGCGTAGTCTTACGCTTACAGCCCGTCTTCAGGCACTGACTGCCATTTTTAAAGCATTTTTCCATCTTAGCTAGGGATCCCAAATATTTTTAACTCAAATATGATTTTCCTTCTCTCCCCAATTTTTTTTTTAACTCGGTTTTTTAAGTACAGTGCTTTTTTTTTTCCCTTTTATGGAAATGCAAAAATTTATTACTGTAAAAATTTCAAATAATAATTTAAAAAGATACTGGGGTATTCTAAATGACCTTTTAAAGGAAAATTTTTTGCAAATTAAACAACAACACTTAACGAATAACTGCTATTATTTTGACCGACTTTAAGTTGGATTTTTTAAAGCAAATATTTTGTTTATATTTTTCAGTCTTGTCATTTCAAAAGGATACTACGTAAACATGATAAGCAAATAAAGATACATTTATTTTTAACCCGAAGGGAATTTTTATCAGTTTCAATAGATTATGTTAATTGTATTTGACCACTGCTATTATTTTGTCCACACTGTACATCTATCATCTATGGACAATTGAAGCCTCATATTGTTTTTTTAATTGCAGGTACAACGTACTTCAAGCATAAATACGTCACAATCCAAACTGAACAAAACTTTCAGCAACCAAGTACGTCGCACTTAGTTTCCCTTCAATCCCAATAATCAAAAGAAAAGAATGTAATACTGACAATACGACATTACTGACACAACTTCTTCTGGATCTCTGATGTCTTTTCTTGTACGTACTAGTAAGCCTGCCAAAAATGAAATTGATAAGCAGATTCCAGAGCCCTCTATGCAACTAATAGCAGTTTCATCTGCCGGGAGCAATCGAAGTTAAGGGAAAGCTATAGCACTACTGCGACCTGGATATGTACCGCCCAGTCGAAACGATGTGTCAGGCAGACTGCTTGATCAAATATATACCGAAGAAAGAAGCAAATGTTTTAAAGGGGGTTGTCTAAAAGTAACGTTTGTCTTTCACTCGATGGTATCTAATGTGCATAATGAACCCATAGTATGTGCAACAGTTACTGCAAAAAATGGCTCCTCCTTTCTATTCCACACTGTAGATCACCTGGGCCCCAAATAATCCACCCCCAACGAAATTGCAGAAACCTTATAAACAAACTAAAAACCGAGTATGATTGTACAGTGAGTAGTTTCGTGACTGATAATGAAACTAACATGTCTGCAATCCGAAATGAAATAAAGGCATCTGATAAATTCAATGTAATAGCATAGGCTGTGCTACACATATACTAAATTTATTATGTAAAGATTTGGAAATCGTTGATATAAAAAGCATGTAGTCCAAATCGTAAAGTACTTTAGGAACAATCATTTTGCATCTGCAACATATGCCAAAGAAGGAGGCAAAAACTAGTCATACCTAGTGATGTTCGATGGAACTCGCTTGCAGACTGCTTGAAAAGTATTTACCTAATCATGGCCCATACTTTTAGAATCAGTGAAGAACACAAAAAAAAGATTGACAGTATTACCCGGGGAAAAAATTTCAAACATTCATATAAGGAGAAATGCTAAAAGATTACCTCAAAATTCTTAAGCCAATTTCCATTCCATAGATAGGTTCAAAGACCGACGCCACTATTTCAGATGTTGTAGAGCAATTTAAAATATTAGAAGATTACTTTGAAGAAACTAATCTGACATTACATCTACTGCAAAAATTTAAAAATCGATATAATATGTGTATAACCCCGTATCATTTGCTGGCATTTCTTATCGACCCAACGAAAACACAAAGTTTGACATATACTGAAAAAAATATTGCATTACAAACTGCAACAGAACTGTATCCAGATAGTGGTTTATTACCACTAATCATCAAGTTTCTTGCCAAATCAGAGCCTTTTAACGATATTATGTTTCAAGATGATATCCTGAAAAACGTAAAACCTATTGACTCCCTTTTAAATAACTTTATACAGATTTTATAACAAACAGTTAAAGAAACCCTTATCCAAAACCAAATTTTTGGAATTTTTATTTAACAAAAATCAATGAAGCTCAAACCCAAGATCACCAAATTTTGATTTTATGAAGAAAATAAAATTTTACATATGTCAAGCAAATATCAAAATTTTAAAATTTTTGAAATTATAGGAGATGGAAATTGTTTATTTAGAGCAGTAAGTCTTTTTATATAAAACACAAGAAAAACATGCTGAAGTTCAGTAAGACCTCAAAATTTATTTTAAATGAATGGGAAAAACTTAAAAAACTATATTTTGGATGAGAATATATCAAGAGATGAGTATTACAAGAAAATTATTGCTCCAGGTACTTATGGAACGGCTCTAGAATGTTTTGCCTTATCTGAAATTTACAAAATTAATTTTAATGTATTTACATTTGTTGAAAACCTACCCCTAAGCCAGATTTTAAGCAAGAAAGCTATGGTTTATCGGATTGTTTGAAGAAACATACATCAACTATTAATCTACTTTTTCGCGGAAACCTAATAACGGACATTATGATCTCATTCAGGAATATAATTTAGATAATGATGAACAAAAAACATCTTGTTCGATATGTCAAAAAACGTTCAAGAATATCAATGGCCTTAAAATTCATAATGTAAAAATGCATCTAAAAACCAACGTAAAGAAGAATTTGGAGAACTCAAAATCTAAAAATAACATGTCTGATGTAATAAATGTAACGTTCGAAAAATTCAATGAAGTATCCACCAATCAAATTGCAAATAAAACCACCAAAATTTGATTAATCAAAATCCAATTTAAATGGTGAATTTTAATCAAAGCTTTTGCTGAATTAAAATCATCAACTCCCATTGTAAAATCATTCCAAAAGGAGCCAGACCATCAATTTCTGATGAACTTTCATTTCTTCTTGAAAAATGTGTATCAAAAAATGACTTTCATTCTTGGATTTCATTATTTCTTTTCCCATACGCCGTTTTAGCAATCCTGTCAACTCAAAACATAATAGAAAATCTTCTTTAACAACATTGATAAAAAACAATTTAAAATCCTGGTTGAAAAATAAGTTTTTACAAACAAATGATCTTCTTGAATTATATATAAAAATATCAGCAACATCTAAAAAACCATCAAAGAAGAAAGATTCCAACAAGTTTGATGAGAATAAGTACCTTTCAAAGAAAATCAAACCCAAAAATTGCAGATGGAGATATCAGAAATGCAATCCGAATTCTCGCTTCAGATGATACTATCCACCTAGAAATGAAGAGACCTTTGAAAAACTGAAAAAGAAACATCCAGTATCCGAACAAGATAATGATGTCGATAATTCCTTTAAAAATATTGATTTTAATTTTAATTTATCTGAAAATGAAATTAAAGTGCTATTTCTTCATTTCGTCCTGGGTCTTCTGGTGGTATAGATTCATTAAGACCAAGACATCTTAAGGACTTGGTAAGTGACGAGCATGGTAACCATTCTTTTAAATTACTGTCGTCAATTAAGTCTTTTATAACTCATTTATTTCAAGGTTCAGTTCCAAAAGATATTTGTAAATTTTTTTATGGAGCAAACCTATGTGCTTTTAATAAAAAGATGGAGGTATTCGACCAATAGCAGTAGGAATATGTTTTCGACGTTTAGCTTCTAAGGTAATATGCTCTCGTATTTATGAAAAGCTAGGAAACCTTTTTCGCCCATATCAACTTGGCTTTGGAACAAAATGCGGAGCAGAAGCAGCAATACATGCAATACGTCGTTTTCTTCTTTATCCTCACGAATCAGATAAAGTTATTTTAAAAATAGATTATCAAAACGCTTTTAATATGGTTAATAAAAAAACAATTTTATCACGAGTAAGCGAATATCTTCCAGAATTTTACCATTTATAGCCCAATGTTATGATAATCCGAGTTTACTTTCTTACGGTGATCAACATATTTTTCTCAAAGGGTGCCCAACAAGGAGATCCTCTTGGACCAGCTCTTTTAGTTTAGCAATTCACCCACTTATTTTATCATTAAATACAGAAATAAATCTTTGGTATCTAGATGACGGTACCCTTGCGAACCCCAAAAATCGGTTTTAGATAATTTTCATAAAATAATCAAAGGAAGTAAAGATTTGGGTTTAAATTTAAATTTTGATAAGTGTGAATTAACTGTTTTATCTAAAGATCATTCCAATATACTATAAAATTTTTTTAAGTGTTGTTCCTAATCTAATCAGTAATTCCCATTTCAAATTTTAATTTATTGGAACTGCTTTTTCGTCAAATGAAATTGAATACTCAATTAATAAAAAGACAGAATTTTTAAAATCTCTTAGCACCAAATTAAAATTTATAGACTCACATATTTCCTATTATTTACTAAAATATTCCTTTGCCATACCTCGAATGTCTTATTTGTTAAGATGTTCACCTTGTTGAAATCTCCAGAATTACTGTAATTTTGATAATATATTACAAAGTTTAGTTCAAGACATAACAAATTGTGATATTAAATTAAATTCTTGGTTACAAAGCACTCTTCCAGTAAAATTTGGAGGTCTTGGAATAAGAGATACATCCACCCTGTCTATTTCTGCCTTTTTAGGTTCAATCAATGACGTGTCAGGTTTACTTTCCAAATTTTACCTTCCTATATTCTTTGCGACAGTAGATAATGATTTCAGCAATTGTTTTGTAAGATGGTTATCTGTTTGCAATCTTCAAAATCAACCACAAGAATTACCAAAAACAGAAAGATTTTGACTTTTTATTTGCCAAGCTCGTCACAAATATATTACAAACATGTGCCAGACAAGTGAAGATAAGGCACGTCTACTTGCTCTTCAGGCCCCTGAAAGTAATGCTTGGATTAACGCACTTCCATCTTCGTCCTTAGGGGAAAATTTTTTAGACAACAAAACATTCCATATTTCCATCGCTCTCAGACTTGGTCTGCCTGTGGTGGAGAGCACACCTGCGTTTGCGGCGAAAATGCTGATATTTATGGCCTACATAGGTTAAGCTGCAAAAAGCGCAGGGCGTTCTTCTAGACACAGTCAGATAAATGACATTATCAAAAGAGCTCTGATTTTAGCTGAAAATCCTTCTGTATTAGAGCCTCTTGGAGTTTGCAGAAGCGATGGAAAACGGGTGAAAGGAATGACCTTGAATTCCATGGAAATACGGGAAAACAATACTTTGGGACGCTACTTGCAGCCATACACTTGCAAATCCTATCTGGACAAAACTTCTAATTTTGTAGGTGCGGCTGCTCGTATTGCCAGAATAAAAACATCTGAAATATAAAGAGCTTGAAGAACGCTTTATCTTCATTCCTTTGCTATTGAAACTTTTGGTCCTTTAGGTGATGAGGCTAAGGGTTTTTTTAATGAAATTTCAAAAATACAATGAAAAAATCTCGAAGTTTCATCATCCAAAAAATTTTTAGCTAACAGGGTAATGGCATCGGTCCTAGGAACAATCCAGGAAGACCTAGGACTTGATGAAGTTTATAATGTTTAAATATAGATTAAGTTATTTATTTAATTTTAGAATATTGTTATTTGGTATTCTTAAGATTATATATCTTATGTCATTAATGTTCTGTTGTAAATATTTAAATAAAAGATTGACTGGTGGAAATCACAACGAAACCAGATATTTGAAAAGAACCCATAATTACACAACTGCTCCGATGCAGCTGTTGCTGCATAGAGAGGATATTCTCAACATTTGGTTTAGTGCACCTAAACTACGCAATCGATTATACTGAAAAAGCTGCAAACTAGTGTTTCTTTACAAATATTACAATTAAATTTGTTTTTGTTTTGAATATTTTCTGCAATAATACTTCTATCTATGTGTTCTTGTGTTCTTGTAATAAATTAATTTACTATACTAACGTAATTTATTTTTGTTTCGATTTTTTTTTAACCCAAATTATTTTTTTATCTTTTTATTTTTGATTTTAATCATGATTTAAATTTAAAAAATCAGTGATTTAAATCTTGATTAAATCAATTGATTTAAATCCTTAACCCTGGTAAATCTAGACGGCTCCCAAGAAAAAAATACCTTTAGGTCGAAAACACGGCATTTTATTATTATGCAGGGAATTAGCCAGTTTCCTGTAAAGTAACATGGAATGCCACTTTTATAGATCCTTCACAGTCCAACTGGACAGGCCTCGAACTTCTCCTTTGTTCGTTCCATGGAAGTCTAAGTTGTAAACGTATGTGCCTGTAGAGATCTTTCCTTCCCCCCAAACCTTCAAGTCTCGTGTCAATAACCTACCCCTTACCTCACTTAAGACATCTACGGTATGTAGTACTAAGGCTTTTAGCATTCCTGGACTGTCCCAATATGAAAAAATAATCCATATATATTTTTAAAGATATTCGTGCGAAAAACAATGATGAATTATAATAAAGATTAAATTATTCTATATAGCACATAGATACTAAGTAGGAAAAGATGATGAAAAATATCAATTTAAGTAATTACTTTTTGCTAAAAAATGTTTTACATGTTCCTTTTAAATCAATTCGTAATTAGTTTCATTTTACCGCGCCGAAATGCACGAAATTTTAAAGCTGCATCGTTGTTTTTAAATATCATCGTAGGTATTATTTGGCTCACCTTATAGAAAAATCTATTTTTAAAACACTCTCTAGGGTACGAGGCCTGCATGAAAGTGTTAATTATTAACGCACGTGCGGCACACATACGGAAGCATGCATGTGACAGAAATTGGTCTATTCGTCGTAAACGATTCATGTCTTTGTTTTTAAATGGCACTAGATAAGGAGATAGTAAATACCGTATGTGTTTATTTTAATGGTTACGGAATAATTTAGCCGAGTGGAAAAGCTAAATATAAATGTCTATACTGGGTACTTATTTCCCTTCTTAAAGAAACACAGTTAAAAGCATTGGACGGTTTAATAAAACATCTGCAGTATGAGTTAAATGGCATTAATGTAAGTAAAATGCATAGAAAGATGTAAGGATATCAAGTTCCGAAATTTGAAAGATATTACATCTCACTGCCTTTTAAAACAACGCGGTAGTACCACTACGGAAGTTATGTACTACCTCTGAAATTACCCTGTTAGCGTCAGTCACGGATCCTACAATTTAACGTGGAATCCGAACTACACAGCACGTAGTCCGTCGTGGCTTAACTTCTGGCTGATCTGACGAGAAATGGTGTTTTAAAGCGCTAAAGGCCGTTGTAATTTTTATTAAGATTACTTTACCATTAAATTCCAAAAGATTCAACTTACATCGTACCAGGTAATCTTTTATAACTATTATGCATCATACCAATTTCCTAAAAATATTTTAAATGAAGATGACGGTCTACGTGTGGTGCGTCGCCGAGGGGGAACAAAATCCCATGTAAATTTTAAGGGGTTAATTATAGACTCCCTGTACATTTTACAGAAAAATGTAAGATAACTTTGAAGACAATCTAAACAAACCCTCGTGCCAAGTTTCAAAAAATTTTAATAAGCTAATCTTGAATTGTTCAATTAAATGTAATTGCAAAATTACCAAATTTTCGGTTCAGGTAAAACCAAACAGACACCAGCAAACAATTTGTTATAAGGCTTTCTTAAATCTGACGTACAGCCAAATACAAGGAATGTTTTTTTTTTCGTTTCATTAATCTCACAACCATTACATTCAAAGCAAAAGACACGTTAACATAATTTTTTTATCAAACCTTTTATTTAATGTAACAATTAAGTTTAACTAATAACAATTATTACTATCGATCATTTAAAACATAATTTTATCATACTAGAATTTAATTAAACCAATAGCAGTATCTGAAATATTTTCAATTTATTTTTCCATCAAGCCTATCTGGTCCATTTCAACGATTAAAAGTATTGTCGGTAAATTCGAGTCCAAAGCCATCGCAATAAATAATTGTAAATGTTTAACTCAGAAGATCGAAAATAGATCCGAAAAAAGAGAGAACTGAGTTCTTAATATTTTACTAGGTGTGGAAAAATAAAATTAAATGAAATACAATAACTTTTTTAAAAATAATAGAGAATTACATAAAAACATTAATTAATCAAATGTTTAAACAACCCCCCATTAACAGATTCTCAAATTTTACACTTTTATAAATGACACTTTTTAAGTGACCCCACAGAAAGAAGTCATTTGGTGAAAGATCAGGTGACCTGGCTGGCCAAAGTATCCGGTACCGTGGACCAATAATATTGCCGTTAAAAGCATTTTCCAGGTACTCTCTAACCATACGGGCATTATGGGCGGGGCAACCATCCATTTGGTACCGGATCATTTGATCTTCCCGTACAACTTCTTCCAAGGTGTGTCCAATTTGATTTTGAAATAAGTCCAAATAGGTTTCTGCTGTCAGCTTATAGTCCATAAAAAAGGGTCCACTGATATGGTGTCTGATAATTCACGAATACATTTGTTTTTTGGGGATATTGTGCCCGAGTATGAACAAAGCGAAGGGTGAATGTACATTCATCGGTAAAACAAATATTTTAACAAATTCCTATCGTTATTTGCTCTTTCCATCATTTCAAAGCAAAATGCCATTCTTCGCTCTTCATCTCCTTCCTGCAGCTCTTGATGTTTTCAATTTATACGAATAACATTTGTGTTTTTCAAAGTGCGCAATACTGTTGTATGATGTTTATTTACCTCTTGCCAGAACCCTCGTACTAACCATTTTTTCCTCCACACTCAGTAGAATATTAAGATCTCTGTTCTCTCTTTCTTCGGCTCTAATTTTGATATCCTGAGTTGAACATTTACAATTATTTATAACTGTACATTTGGACTCGAACTTACTGACAATACGTTTAATAGTTGAAATGGACGGAATGGGCTTGGTGGGGAAATAAACTGAAAACATTTCAGATACTGCTCTAAAACTGTTTCCCGCATAATGCCACTTAATTATGGATAGTTTTTCGTCGATTGAATAATTTATATATTTTTTCAAATACCGAAATGAATTGTTTGCTAATTTTTATATTGGCATGTAATAAAAACACTAAAAATTCTAGGATAAGACTTTAATTTTTTAAATAAGTATTTTTTTAATTTTTTTTTTTTCAATTTTAACAAGGCATTTTTGGTTAAGTAACTTAGAATTATTAAGCAGAGACTTTCTTTTTTTGTTGAATACCTATATCTTTTAACTTCTCATGCCCCATTTACAATTACTATTTTTAGAAAAAAATTCTAACATTTCAAGTCACTGATTTATTGACACTTTTATTCATGTCAGGGACAATATTCATTTTACTGGTGTCTGGTTTTACCAAGGAAGTTTAAAGGTGTATGGAAGCCCAATGCTATGGCCCATTCGATCAAAAAATGTCCAGCCCAGTATGAAAATAACTGTCAGAGTTGGCCCCGCCGATTTTGCGCAATAACGAAATTCCACGAAATAATTTAATGTGTTGCCTACTTACACACTGATAAATCTTATTATAAATTATACTTTTATGAGAGCCGTATTAGTTTCGATTGTTTTGCTTTTTGTGATTATCTTTTGTGGTTGCAGAAGTTTTTTGGATTGATAAAAACCTTCATATTTTAGTGATTATATAGTGTTTATTAAATTGTGACTATAATTTTGTGTTTATTGTTTGTTACTTATAATATCGTAACAAAATGACTAGAGGTTGTATGGTTTTGTCTTGCAAATCCAAGGGTAACATACCCGGCATTTTTTACTTTAGGTAAGTATATGTATATATATTATATTTAAATTAGGTGCTTCTTATGAGACGTAACGTTAGGTAACCGAATAAATAATAATATATCAATTATGAATTATAGAAAATTAAAATTTCAAAGGAAATAGCAGTGAGAAAAGTAAGGCAATCTTAACTATCTTTTAGATGATTTCCACAATGTTTGTGTATTTCTGTGGATTATTAAAAAGAAATAAGGTTTACATTTAGGTACTTTTATTTCATTTAATAATTTAGTACATTCTTTTAAAAGATCAAAATTATTAATTACTGGGCAGACCAGGGAAATTTTAATATATACAGGTCCCTCTAATTGAATAAAAGAAAGTACAATTTTATGTTAAAGTTCCCTTTTTGCTTTTTCTGTATTTGTTTAAAAAAAAATAGATTTTTGGTTTCTTAAACTTACATTATCAACTTTTTAAGCTCGACATACTGTAGACACATAATATTTAATGGTTACTGTTTCAATGGATACCTAGGTACCAAAGGTTACTAAACATTTTTAACCATTGTTATTCTGTCTCATTAATGTTTGTTATTAGTGAAAAGTATATGCCTAAAAACCAGTTATAAAAATTCTCACTTTTTAATATACAACCACAATCTTAGGATTAGATTAAACTTATTTACACTATCTTGCCCTTCTTTTATCACAAAATTGGTGATAAGTACATGAAACTATCATACAATGTTTGAAATTTATTTTTTAAAAATCTTGTTTTTATTTATTTACAAAGATTTTTGGTAACAATGCAAAACTCCCAAAAATATCGACCATTTAAATAGAGGGCTGTAAAGTGGCACCATCTATAGATGATATAAAATCCAATATTACAGAATAATTTTAAATATTCTATGATAGTATCGTTTAATAACCAACAATTTTGTGCAAAATATTAAAAAAAAAACAGTGAATGCTTGAATTTGACATTTGATGATGTCAATTTTATAGATAGTAACAAAGAATTATGGAAGTCCGGCTCTGACCTACTATTCATTGCGCAAACTCCGCGGGGCCAATCCCCCGATTCCCGCTGCCCTGCACGCCTGGACAATTTTGTTCTACAGTATTGCGCTTCCATACGCCTTTAAACTTCCTTGGGTTTTACCTGAACCAAAAATTTGGTAATTTTGCAATTACATTTAATTAAATTAGATTTGCTTGTTAAAATTTTTTGAAACTTGGCACAAGAGCTTGTCAGATTGGTCTTTTTAAAAAGTTATCTTACATTTTTTTGTAAAATGTACATAAGCAACTTACTGATTTTTAGTAATATCACTTTAATTTGGAAGTGGTAATAATTAATTTTTTGTTAAATTAAAACAGGCTAATTTTATAAATGGGATTAAAAGATGGTTAATGAGAAAAACTTGAATACATCAATTCGATGGCCATTTTTAATTTTTTTAGGTTAAGTAATTTAAAAATCATATTATATATATTTTCATTATATATTCAGTTTTATTCAAAATGGGAAGGGGCTAATAATTTGTTTATCGGTTTTTATTGTTTTTTCTCTTTAATATTGTTCTAGATATAAACTGAACTTGGCTTAATTTAAATTCCAACTCTTTCCTGTTGTAATAGTATAAATAATATTTACTAATATTTATAATGTTATATATTTAATATTATTAATGACATAGACAACTACTGACAACTACCTTATTATTAACATGTATCTCAAATTACCTAATTCTACCTATCATTATTATACAGGATATACAAATATATATGACATCTTCCCTTTTAACTCTTCTCTCTTTATTTCCCCCTTTAAGTCGGAATTTCTTTCAAAAATCTTCTGTTTCTAGTACAGAACCTTCCACTTGCTAACTTTATGGTATAGTCTCTGTATTTCCCAACTTCAACTATTTGTCCAATTTTGTCCCATAATTTTGTATCAGGGCCTTGAATTCTTACCATCTTTCCAACATTAATTTGGTTCAAATTTTTGGCACTTTTGTTGTAAATATAAATTGTCTTTTGACGATAGTTTTTTTTTTTTTTTTTTTTGGCCTGAGGCTATTCTGCCATTTAGCCAGCCTTGACGATAGTTTTCGTATTTTTTTTTTTTTTTTTTTCGTATTTTTTGTCACATTCATCTGCTTTAGCTTGCCATTTTGCAGAAAATAATTTATAATGTGCAGGTACTAGTGATCTAAGTGGTCTTCCATACAAAATTTGGGCTGGTGAGCGTCCATCTACTCTTGGAGTATTTCGCCATTCTAGTAAACCGGCTCTAAAACGATTTTCGTCCAATTGCCCATTTTCAATACATTTTTTTAGTAATGTTTTCATCGCCTTGACCGCAGCTTCCGCATGACCATTTCCTTGAGGATAGTAAGGAGTAGATGTGGAATGTATTACATTCCATGATTTTAAAAATTTCTTGAATTGATATGATGCAAACTGGGGTCCATTATCGGATCGTAATCTGAAAGGAATACCTGTGTCCGAAAAATATCTTTCTTAGGGAATCTATAATTTTGCTACTATTAGGTGATGCATTTCCATAGTGACAGATAGTAGGCCATCCAGATAAGCGATCAACGTAAACCATATAATTTTGCCCCCATAGCTGAAAAGATCAACAGAAACGTCATGAAAAGGCCACTTAGGTAATGGTTCTTCTAAGTATGTTTCTCTTTGCAGTGAGGGTCTTCTTTCTTGACATAACTCGCATCTTTCGACAATGTTTTTAATGTCGTTGGACATTGAAGGCCAATACATTATTTGACGTGCACGCCTCTTTGTTCGTTCAATTCCTTGGTGAGAATCATGTAGACGATCCAAAACCATTTTTCTTGAATTTTTAGGAATAACAATTTGACATCCGCGTAACACCAACTCATCTTCGCAACAATTCGTCACGAACATCCCAGTATGGCTTCAGTTCCTCTTTTAAAAACATTTTTTTGCTTGGAAAACCAAGTGAAATTTGCTGTTTTAATAGTTGATATGTTTCATCCATTTTGGCTGATTCTTTTAAATTCTGAAACATTAGATCTGATAAAGTCATTTTCTTCTAATTCATGGTTACTTTGCACCAATAACAGTTGCTTAATTATATGCGTTTCCATGTGTTTTTTAGATTCTTCTCCTATAAGATCGTCTTCTGTAGGTTTGTGGAATGGGATGTCTGGATAAAGCATCCGGAATTTCATGCGTTTTTCCATTTTTCCAAATTCCAATAAAATTAAATCTGCCTAATTTTTCTTTTAGTCTTTTTAACCTAGGATTTTCAATATCATCTAAAGTTTTATCATTTAATATGGGTAATAGCGGTTTGTGATCTGTTACAATTTGAAATTCATGCAAGCCTAATAAATATATTTTCTGGCAATAATTGACATTTTCTGCGAGTCTCTTTGTTATAAATGGATTCAATTATTTGATCACTTAAATTAGTATTATAACAATTTACGCAGGGATCGGTCATTTGAAAAAGTTTGATTTTATCCCTATAAAATGCCATAAAAGGTTCTCCTTCTTCCTGTCTTCTGTTTAAAAACTGAGAACGACGAATCCTCCCATTTTCCTTTTTTTTTTAAGTATTCTTCTAACTTATCCAATATTTCGCTGGACGAAATCACATTATAATCAATTTTTAAGACAAACTTTAATATATCTAATATTTCTTGACTAAAATATGATATTAATAATGCTGATAATTGACTCGAATGTGATGTCCGAAGTCCTTGAAATAATATATAATTTTCATATTTGTTTCTCCAGTCTCTAAACTGCATATATGTCACCATTTCTGTCAATTTTTCAGGACCCGGTATCGCACTAGAAATATTAAATATTTTATCCACATTATTTTGGTTTATATCCTTTACAGAATGATTTTCACATTTTTCTGCCTCTTGACCACTGGTTGGACTATTTTTGGTATTAATTGTTGCATCATTTCTTGCATTGCCTTAAAATGTTCTCTAAAACTATTTTCAATTCCACCAAAAGACCTTTTTGCCGTTTCTTCCAATATTTTAACCGCTCCTTCAGTTAAAACACCATACTGTTCTTTTGACGGTTCGGTTTTTTCAGCGGATTTCTCTCGATTTTTTCTTGCGCTTCTTCTAGGCATTGTTTTTGTTCTTGGCTTTTTTTTTATACCGACTGCGCCATGTTGTAATAGTATAAATAATATTTACTAATATTTATAATGTTATATATTTAATATTATTAATGACATAGACAACTACTGACAACTACCTTATTATTAACATGTATCTCAAATTACCTAATTCTACCTATCATTATTATACAGGATATACAAATATATATGAGAGTCGTATCTTACAATTAAGGTAGTTCACTCGCGACAGTCGTACACAACAATCACGGATGGACATCTTATATATTTGTCTCTTTCATGCCATCCGCACCGAACTCGCCCATCTCTCTCTAACAAAAATTGATTGTTAAACGGGTCGGGACCAGTACCAGGACGGATCATTATATTTTTTCATATTTCAGTTTAATTTGTAATACAGTATTTTAAATCAACCCCAAATTTAGCGCTGTTTTAAACAAGGTCAAATAAGCTTTACCAAATGTTAGAGGTTCTCAATGCTTGAAAATGTATTTTTGCTGGAGACTGCACACACAACACATGAGGTCTGCTTGTTATTCAGTTATATTTTACACTATTTTACACTTTTTGGATCCACCTAGTCCTAAAATACACCTTGCATAAGAGCGATTACGTAAAAAAAGAATAAAATAGTGTACACTATGTCTTAATAACAAACAGACCTAGTAATCTTTCAAAATCAATATCTTTTAACCAAACGGTAAAAAAAATCAGTTTTTTAAATTTCTTAATACTGTGATTTATATTGCATTAGTTTGTAAAAAATATCGTAAGAACCGTTTTTGAGATATTTCGAAATGAATGCATGGCTTTCATACATGACAGATATCGACAATGTAAATTGTGCCCAATTGGATTGTTAATATCTTTCTTAACAGATAATTAAAAAAAATCTTTTTTTCAGTGAGATAAAAGACCCCATATTTCAATTTCATTTAGTTCTTAAGAAAGCCGTTTTACGAGTATACTAACTTAAGTTAGTTTTTGTTTTTTTTTGTGTAAAAATAGTATCCTTTTTTAAAGTTCTTTAGTTTTTCTTTTTTACCATCCATGCTTACACGAAATTGCTTTTAAATACTACTTCCAAAAATCGATACAGTTCTGTCTTGCTCAAATAACAGTTAATGTTTTTGATTTAAACAAAAATATTATTTAGAACTGTTGTTTTAATTTTTATTATCCCCACCTACAAAAAGAAAATTATTTTTAACTGTAAACAAAAAGCCATATCTAGACAATTTGATGCCAATCCAACCCTTGATGCTCTTTTTAATCCTTGCATATCACTTATGGTGCATCATACTATGGGGCACTATGATACTTAATTGGACCTTTACCATAATATAGGGTACTATACTACTTGGGGAACATGGACTCAGTCAACTAAAGAAGTACTTGACCACTTGCAGCACCCAGTATAAAGCACACTACTAATCTCCTTGATTTAGTACAGGCGTGGTCCACATGAGGTAGCCTAGTACCAGCCTTTAGAACCATCCTCCGTACTACCAAAACCAAACCCTCTTTTTCCTTGTTCCAGCTGTGTATAAAATGTTAAATTTTTGCTAACATATCGTGTAATCCGTAATGTTGATATTAGAACTTTGTTTTGATAGCATCGCTTTTTTGTGTTTTAAACATTCTTGACCCTGTTATGATTAAAATTTGTTTTGAATTTATCGCGGTTGTATTACGTCGTAAAGTAAAATTGCAATTCAGTGTTGATTTGGGAAGAACACCAAGAAAAGATAAATATCGTTTATGCAGTCAAAGAACAAGTGATTGTTTTGATATAGAAGATGGGTATTGCCCGAAAACTACAAAAGTCTTTTAGTTTTAAGGTTGTTATTTCCACGGCTGTAGCGGTTGCTACCAAAACATCAGCAACAATATTTTTCTAAATGATCCCTCGCAGACCTTAAACTAAGGTATGAGTCAATCATGGCCACTAAGGAACGTCTAAGAGGTTTTGACTTTACGATGCATGAAATGTGGGAATGTCAGTTTATAAGAATGTTACAAAAAGATCCAAATAGCGAAGCATTCGTCAAGAGCCATCCTGTAATAGCTTCGACGCCCTAAAATCAAAGAGATGCTTTTTACGGAGGCTACACAGGAAATGTTTGGAAATATTATAAAGCTAAAGAAGATAAATTAATTAAATACGTCGATATTTGTTCTCTATAACCATATGTTTGCAAGTACTAAAAGTTTCTCCTCGGTCATCCAGACGTCACTGTTGGAGTAGATTATAAAAATTTTGATATTCATAAAGTGAAAAGTCTAATCAAATATAAAATTCTTCCCCCAAAAGATCTTCATCATCCTGTGCTATCTATACATTACAATATTTAAGATTAGGTGGATCAAATGCACCCTTTTTTTCTTAATACCAAGAATTTCTTTAGGCTGAATGGTATACCAGTAATCGTTTTAAAATAATATGCTCCTAAAACGAGTGTCTTGAGATCTTTGGTAAATTTCAGTTCGTTAATTCTGATATATTTAACGCGTTTGACCAGGTCAAGCATGATGCTTTCTTTCTATAGTCTTCCTCCTAAATTACATGCTTGACTTTCCAGTTTTTTTTATAACTTACGAATATCTGTTGTTGTAGATAGTCACTCTTCTAGCTTTCAATGATCTTCTCTTTTTCATGATCGGTCCAATTCATTGTTTTGCTAAAGACAGTATCGTTTTTTCAATATTCAGTTTCTTAAGTCATTTTTTAAGTCCCATGTTAATAAACTGCGTCTTACTTTGCTTAAAACACATACGGTACGTTAATACTGAATATCTAGGCCTTTATAAACTGTTTAAAAAAAAGCATCCCAGAATGTTAAGAATATTTTAGTTTTTATTTTTCAGTACTTATGTAATGCTTTCAAATCTAGTAAAAGTCGTGTAATACTATTTTTTTAGGCTTGCCAAATTTTCTGATGGCTTTGGGGGTCTATTAGCTGCCACTATTAATAGCATATCTAATATAACCAGAGCTGTCGGTAATTGAATTAAAGTCATTGGAAAATCGTATTCAATTACTTCTCAGTAATTGGATTACTTTAATTTAAATACTTTCCGGAAAAGAAAATTGTATTTGGATTATCAATTAAAAGGATAATGTAATCGTAATTGGTCATTGATTTTCACAAATACCAAGTAATTCAATTACTTAGAAAGTAATTCGATTACTTATAAAGTAATTAAATTACTTAGAAATTAATTTAATAACCTAATAAATAATTGAATTACTGCGAAAAATTCAATTACTTTTCTTTATGAAAAAACTGCAGAAATTTTGGCCAGCCAGAAAGAGCATCTTGAAACACGGCGGACCCCTTTGAATCCGGCGAATGCCGCCTTCGCGACGATTGAGTATTTTTGATTGATGGTCAGCATGCTGGCCACTGTTTTTATACTTTTTTTGTCGAAAAGTATGTTGATGTTTGGGGTAGGATAAAAAGATTTTTTTATTTTAGAGTCATTTAATGTTGATCTTGCTGAGCAAGCAGGTTGAATAGTGTGATGTGCGCGTATGATGCATATTAGTAAAAATATTTTATTAGTTTAGGGTATCGTGTTTAATATATGTGGTAATTTAAATAAACTAATTGCTAAAATATTCAATTACTTTAAGTTTTAATTGATAATCGAATTACTTTTAACAAACATGCTAGTAAATATTGGTAATCGTAATTTACTACTACTTAGAAGAGTAATTGGTAATTGTAATTAAATTACCTTTTAAAAGTAATTGCGACAGCTCTGGACATTAACTAATATCGTCTTAAAAATAAGTTTTTATTTAGATACATACTGCAAAAGTAATGCATAAAGCAGCTTAAATATTTAAAAAGTGTGTCGGTAATGCAAATAAAAAGGAGCAATTTTCACTGTAAACTTTTTTTAGTTTGACACAAAACCGGTTACAAAATGAAGTAGGATATTCAGGGATTATCTAAAGAGAAAAGGTAATTGGATGAAGCGTCGGAATAATAAACTGCAGCTTAAAAGCCTTTTCGTTGTAGTGCAGAAGGGTGATTGGAAGATTACGGGTATTTTCACCTGAAATTAGAAAATTAGGTTAATTGTATTTAATCAGATGGTTATATGTATTTTTAACTTTTTATCTTTTAGTAATCGGCAAATATTCAGTTGACTATGGTAAAGTGAAAAATTGATTGCGATGGTCACGGATTTTGTGAATGAAATTATAAGTTTTTGTTTCGTTTTTATTAACAGTAGGTGTTTACCCTTTCCATGATTAGTTAATTTTAAAGCTGAAAGTTTTCAGGCTGAGCGACATACTAACGTTTATGAAAATATTCTATTTACTATTGACAGGGTTGAGGGCATGAAAGAAATAGGAAAAATTGCCTGGTAAACAACCTTACTTTTTATTATTTTTTTAATAATTTATCAGCTTAATTTCATTTTAAATATTGTCAAAATAAAGCAATAAACCTAATACAATACTGAAAAATAACAAACAAATGGTAATTAAAACAAAAGTACTAATCTTGGAAAATGCTATTTTCAGATCTCGCCAGGCTTCGGATAAAATAATTTAGTAATAAAATAGTCATTTTTCGCAAGAACATAAATACAATGTTGGAGGTAGATTTCAAAATCTGCAGTTTTTTAGAATTGGTTATTTTTTTGCTTGCAACTCCAGCTAGACTCTATAATTTATTTTAGCTTTTGTGTATTAATAATGACTAAAAAGTGTAAAGTCTAGGGGATTACGTCGCTTACTAGGTAGTTCTAATGCACAAGATTTTTTCTGAAGGGTGGATATATAGTTATTTTAAACCAATCAGGTACGGCATATTCACATAAACAAAAATATGCAAACAACAATGTTCTAAAATAAAGAACTTAAAACAAATATTTTAATTAATATTTTATTATTATTAGGAGAAAATTTGCTGTCTTAGTTTTTTCTTACAAACTAGCGTTGTCCAAAAGGTCCTGGGAATTGCAAAATCTGCATGTTCTGGTACGTAAACAACGTTAACAGAAGTGAGATGGTTTAACATCTCCGGCACCCACGATACCTTGTACAGGGTTTCCCATAATAGACCCCATTTTAATTGCTTAGTAAAATTGTTAAAACTTAATAAAACTACCATTTTATTACACTCAATTACAATTCACTCTTTGGAATTTACTATCACATACGACTTATCCAAACTTTTAAAAATTACGTCTTTTAAGTAAGTGCATTAACTTCAAATCACTTTTCAAGATTTGACAAGAAATGGTTCATGACAAGATGAAGGAAAACCTGATCTATTCACCGGACCTCTTAAGGAATTCGAACTTTAAGATCTTAAATGTTTTCTGGACGAGTTGCAAAAACTTTTGACTTTGAATAGCCCCACAGAAAAAAGTCTGGTGCAGTTAGGTCCGGGGACCTTATATCCTTAAATAGTGAAATGAGTCGGCCATTAAACACTTCTCGCAGAACTCTTATAGTTTTTAGTGGTATGTACTGTCGCTTCATCTTCTTCTATTAAGTTACTCTTTATGTTTTCACGCAAAACAACTCATTGTTGAACTGAATAATCCATAAAAATTAATACTAAACGATAAATTATGTGTTCAAACCTAATGATGCTCTATTAGAAAAATGACGTTTTACGAAAATAAAATTTTCCTAGCTTTGTGACAGGTGCCTACTGGATTAATAATCCGTTGATTTAAATCCTAAAGGCCATAGAAGATAATAATATAAAAAAACGTACTGACTTATCTTATATAGAATTTATTCAATGTTAAAATAGGTAGTCTATAATGGGAAACCCTGTACGTAGGCTTTATATCATAAAGATAAATAAAAACAAACATCAATGTGTAAATTATTTAAATTTGCTTATAAACAATTATTAAAAATATTGATTGTGAACAAAGTGTCTTAACTCTGACGTGACACTAATTTTAGTCTATTAATTTGATGTGTCGTCCAAATCAGCAAAATATAATATATTATACGATGTAGCCAAGGGATTACTAGTGTTGAAACTGTATATCATTCGCCTATAGAGGAAATTCTCCAATTTCCTGTATCTAGCCATAACTAAATTTAAAGTTCAAAACATAAACAAGTATATTTCATGGATGTATGCCACTACACCGAGAAATGATAGTAAAAAATAAACGAAATTCACAGTCTGCTTCATTAATTTATTCTCTATTTTTCATAGACATGGTTTAAAGCTATAAAACCTTTATCCCCAAAATTAAGTTTGACACGGTTTTAATAAGTATGTTTATGTCCATGATCAATATGAATTAAATAAGTGAACTTAAAGTTTTATTTACCGATATAGACTATAGACAGATACAGCGCAGTAGCTGCAAAGAGATTTAGGAAATTCTTTAGTCTTAAGAACCAAATATTAAGCTTATATAATAATAATAAAAAACTTTAACGTGCTTGTCTCCGTTCAACCGCAGCCAGGCACGACAATCTGACCTGAAATCGAAAAGGTCTATGATCGCCAAATGATGCTTTTTTACCAATTTCTGTTAAGCAGTTTTACGAATATTTGCGTTATTTCGTATTTTGGAGTTATTTTTTTGCTTTATTTAGAATAAATTGTATTCAAAACTTGTTATTTACACTTGTAAAATCGCCTTAACATTACTGGTAACAGTTTTCGACCTAAGATAAAAAATAACAAGTTTAGTGTACCAAAATTCGATTCCCCCCAGTTGTCACGGTTAGTTTTTATTCCTAGGTTTGTTTTTAATAATTTAGTTTGTTTACCTTAACTATGTCTAGTTCTCACTCTTTAGCAAGTTTATTTTGGCAAAAGGCCCCAAATTTGGATTGAATGCCGTAGCCACTTCTGTTTCTTCTATCGTATTTGGTATCCTACCTATAAAGCTTTACGTTGCTTTTACCCCCGTAGTATTATGTACTAAAAATTAACATTGTTTATTTGGGCAGCGGGCGGCAACTCAAAATGCGTAACATTGTTGCCAATTCAGAGGCGAGAAAACTCCTAGAATTAGCAGCGATGCGCGTGCGCCCACTGGTACTCTTTGAGAAGGACGAAGGGCCATCGGCCATAAGTTTTACCATTTTGCCACTTTCACGTCATTCCTTCGTTGAGAACTAGGAAAATCTGCAGCTTCTGGAGTATTCAAGGCCATCTTGAGAAGACCTCAGGCGCCGCCGCAAATTCCAAAAAGAAATCTTTTCCCGACCGCCACCTCCGGCTCTGAAAGTAATCCCTAGTCGGCCCGCGCCGGCCGCCACGCGCCCTTGAAATCACTTGTAGGACTTGCAGTTCGACGCCGCAGGGATCACGTGCTGTTGAAAATACCCTTAACATCTTGGGTAAGTTCTTCTAGACTTATTCTAACTGAGTATTCTCCGTGAGAAACCAAGCACATCAACAGACTACCTGGCTTCCAACACGCCGGGCGTCCAGGTGGATTTTCATTATTTTTTTTTTTCTACATATTACGTCATGCGTTGGGCAAGTCGAATTTCGCAAGAAATCAAATTCACAAATCACCCTAATTACAATTCAATTTAAGGGGTTGGTTATGGCTCAATTTATTGCGAAAATCGCAAAGTCTCACTTGAATTGGCCTTTCGCCGCCTCTTCTTTGACAGTTACGTTAATTGGCTACTTAATTAGCGTTAAAGTTTTAATAAATCGCCGTTAGATGGTTCTTGTGTATAGATTCTTGTCTCTTTTAGTATTAATTAATTTTCTGGGGTTAAATTACCTTCTTTTGATAATAAATTTTAATTACTAAGTTTTGTCATATTTTTTTCTTTTTGAGACTTTTCTTCAGGGTATAAGTATCTGAAGATTGTTCGAGAATCTATTTATTATTACTAAAACCGTCACCCCAGAGGGTTTATGCTTTTTGTTATGATTTATCAAAATTAGTTATTTATTGATTTATTTGATTTATTTACTATCACGATATAGTTATTTATTTTGCCGTTACCTTCTACCCCACAAGATAGAGTGTGTTTCAAGACAAAAGTAAACAAGTAAATATATCGATTTCGGGAACTTATTTAGTTCATCAGTCAGAAACTCTTACTTTATTATTTGTTATGCCAAGTAAAAATAAAGATCAATAAATATGTTTTGGGCTTTACCTACGATTAAATACAATCGTATGGATATATTACCTTTATTTTACACTAGTTAAGTGATTGTTAATTAACTTTTGGTAGCTAGGGAATATGTTCTTTTTTGGTGCCAATGGAATAGGGGCGATACTTTTTTTGCAAACCAGCTCATACTAACACGGATTTTCGCTTACCTGCGTGATTGAATGGATTGTTTATTGTTTTAGTTTACCAATTAACGTTCGCACAACAGCTACAAATTATTTTTTATTACTGAAAGGTCTCGAACCGTTAACTGATCTTTAAAGTTTCCTTATTAACCTCTCTCTTTTTCTTTAATGAAACACACATACAGTATGGATCGAGTAGAACCTCTTATTTTTAAAAGTCGTCAATCATCCTACCGAATGTTTTAGTCAGCCTGAATTGCATTAAATTTTGTAGGGTTCTTTTGACGGCCATTTTTCTGCTGGGCCATTAATTAATTTTGAAACGGTTTTCGTTTTGGTTTGAGGGGCCATTAATTTGGTAGAAGTTTTCTTGGGACGGGTCAGAGATAGTGGACCAACTGTTAATGTTGTTTGTAGTTTTGACACCATCCCTCTTCACGGTGTAGAGGCTGGCACACCGCCACCACCAACCAAACAAAAATACAAACAATAAAAAAATTGAATCAATGAACAAATTTTCAACACCCTCTCGCCAGCCAAATTTAGGGACTCTACCTTTGAATTTTTACCATGTTAGTTATAGATTATTTGGTGGCCCTTTTCTTTATTTTTATTGTAATATTTTTTTTTTCTGGTAAATCTTAATTTTCTTATTGGTTTCACAAACTGGCAGCACCTAATGTTAGTGCAATTATTGCCACCAAACAGCTTGTATTTCCATATTGTTACTCTTATATTTCCTATATTTTTTTGAAAATTAGACTTACCAGTTTTAATATTTCATTCCTTCACCGTAAATGTAAGGGGAAAACCCAACAGCCAATGGAGTTAACCAATTGATGAATTTATTATATATATATATTTTTGTAAACTTTAAATTATAAATTTAAACTTGTGAATTCTCTATCACCTAGCGTATCCGACCAATTAAAAATATGTATACAAGCCGGAAGACAAAATTTCGATAATAAAGACGGTGTTCTACAACAACCTTCCAAGTCACATGATTACTGTTCGGAGATTTTAGCTTAATATATTGAAGAACTCATAGATGTATTTAAGGGGGGTGGTCGGACTGTAGTCCCCCCCTCCAAGGCGAGTATTTTTTTTATTTAGGCAATATTCTTTTCTCAAATAAGCGCTTACGTTTGTTTTTCTTCATTGCTGAAGCTTATTTCCCGTAGCTATCACAATGAGGTTTAAAAATTTGTCGTTTACTATTTATTTTATCTCATTATTCGTAATAATCTTAAAATAAAGTAACCCCAAACTTAATCCTGGCTACGCCAATGAAAGTACCATTAAAAAATCGCCACTTAAAAAAATCCCTATAATTGATGCTAAAAATAAGTGTATGGCTTATATAATTTTTGTTTAATGCTGTAGATGCTAATTAAAAAAATAATTTGTTCAAATTCTTACAGTACACCATCCTGTTATAATACCTGATGATATAGGTAATTTATTTTCAATAAAACAGCAAAAAATTGTTTAAATTATATTTTTTGCACGTAAAATAATTTTTTATGGGTCGATTAACAAGAAAAATTCTCGCGTCTTAGCAATTTTATCAAAAATTCTTATAGGATATTTAGTATTCCTTTAATTTTTTGAGATACGGTCTGAGTAACCCCTTATAAAAATATGTTTGTTTATTTATTTTTTTTAAGCTTGAAACATAAAAAAGTAATTGCACACTGTTTCTGTTTGCTAATGGGGAGAACGATCCCCATACCTAAACCTTCGGGCATTCATCAAAAAGTCTTTTAATCATCTCGAAATGAAACAAAAACTTTTCATAATTCAACGAGAAAGCTTTTGTGCTGCGGGTGGTTAAAAATAAAGGAATAATAAAGCCATATCACATTTCGCTCCTTTTTTAATATAAAAAAAAACATAGGGTGAATTATGTAACGATCCTAAAAATGTCATAACTTTTACAAGGTACGACATTGATATTCATGTCGTTGCGAAAAACATAAAACAAAAAGCGAATACATGACTTAATATTTAAAAAAATTATTTTGTTTGTATTATAAGAATTGTTTTTGTCATCGTTTAGAAGCTCGTATAAAATAAATTTTAAAATTGTTTCATTTAAATATATGTAGGTATTTGCCTTAATAATTTACTCGTAAAACACCTTCCATAATCGCTCTTATGGAAGGTGTATTTTAGAACTAGGTGGGTCCAAAAAGTGTAAAATAGTGTAAAATATTACTGAATAACAATCAGACCGCATGTGTAATGTGTACACTGTGTACAGTCTCCTACAAAAATAATATTTTCAAGCATTGAGAACTTCTAATCTTTGGTAAAGCGTATTCGATCTTATTTGGAACGGCGCTAAATTTGTGGTCCATTTAAAATACTGCATCACAAATTAAACTAAAATGGAAAAAAATATAATGATCCGTACTGGTACTAGTCCGGCCCGTTCAAAATCAATTTTTGTTAGAGAGAGATGGGCGAGTTCGGCGCGATGACATTGAAAGACGAAGATAAAAGATGTTCATCTCAATCTCGATTTGACCTGTGGACGAGCCGGGCTTTACTTACTACACCAATAATTTTGTCTACGACTGTCGTGAGTAAACTACCTTGACTCTCAAACATATTTTTTGGGGTAGTGGTAGAGAAATTTTATGTTTTAAAACATTTGATTGAAGCAATATTTCAAAAAAAGTGTAAAAACAGGTAAACTAAGTGTTATGACTATATAAATTTCGTATTTTTTTGACAAATCAGGCTTAGAGACGGTTTGAGATGGTGAATATAGGAATAAAGTATACTAACGCCAGCAGACGTATAAATTAACAAACTTGGTATAAATAAATTAATCGTGAAAGAAAGAAGATCATTGATGTAAAGAAGAGATAAAGTAAATGCTAGTATCGAGTCCTGGGGTACCCCAGAATAATTATTATTTCTTATTTTTTATCTTTATGACTGCCTACGCAGTTTAGTTCCATGAACGTTGTCCAAATACCGCAGGCCGGATAATGTACTGCGGATAAATTCCTTTTAGCAAGCGCAGTAGTATTCCTGAACTCGTCTGCATTAACGTCTGGGTAATGTCATTCAGACGGGACCTACAATTTAACGCGAATTTCAAAACACACACACCGGCACACGGTGTTTAACGGCGGATACCCATCCAATTACGAATCGTGTCCTCTGTCCCTTATCAGACGGGAGGCGGTGTTTCGGCGGTGCCAGAATTAATTTAGTGAAATCTAGAAGAGTGGTCATCCCTTTAAACTATATGAGATACGTCAATTAGAAAGAATACTAAAGAGGCCAGAACAAACTTAAGGTAAAAAATCGTAGAAAGAAAGTTTGTTTAGGAGCGCTTCATGCCAGACAAGGTTCAAAGCGAAGTGACGAAATCCGAAATAGTGTCTGTCATTTACCGGGTGTTGCATCGTCGGGCAGGATATAGCAAATCCCACGTAATTTTTAATGGAGTCGATTATCGGCTTCTCTAATTATTTTGGGGAAAAATTCTACTGTAGTTTATTAAAGATCATGCAAATCTACGTCCATGGTAAAAAATTTAGATTCTTCGGTTACATATGATATCCTAAAGTTTCCTTGTGCTCACCATCCTTTTATTTTCTTCCACGTACAATAAAACTTTCAAGTCTCTATCATCTCTTATATTTTCTTCTCTTTGATATTTCCTTGCTTTACATCTTCAGTTATTTATTACTGTGCCTTTGGTCCCAAATTTTTTGATAGTCCTATCGACTGTTAATTTTCCGGGTATCGGTCCATTCGGATACTAAGCAGCCAACATGTCTGATACCTTTTGGTAACTATTTCCTTGATAGTACCATTTAATCATCAATACTTTTTCTTTAGTAGTGTAACTCATGTTTAATTATTTCGCTGTACGATTTTTTGATACTAATAAAGCAGTTAATTTTAAAATGACAACGGTAATTCACATCTAAGTGATATTTTTATTGTTGTTAATAAATATGAGGCGATACTAGAGTAACAATTTTTTAAAAATATATAAGCATCTAACGAGCAAACGGTGTAATCAAAAAATCTCTCAAAATTTTTACCATGGACGTAGATTTGCATGGTCTTCAATAAACTTCAATAGAATTTTTCTCCCAAATCATTAAGGATGCCAATAATTGACACCATTAAAAATTACATTGGATTTCCTATATCCCGCCCGTCGATGCATCACTCGGTATAATATTGTAATAATTAAATTTTGGAGACTAATAAATAGTCTCATTTTCTTGAAAGCAACTGAAAGAAGAGATAAAGGTCAAGAATAGGAGGGAAGGGCGGTTTCAATCCTTTCTTGAGGATATGCTGGGTGATGCTTTCCAGCTAACTGGAAATATTCCCGTGTCAGGAAATTCACAAGGGGCAAGGTAAAATGGGTGCAAGCAGAGAAGCAATTTATTTTAAAACAATATCCCATTCAGCCCAGAGGATTTCTTGAAATTAAGAGAGAAAAGGATGTTCTTGATTTGCTTGACCCAAAATGTAATTCTGGACGTTTTATAAGGAATAAATTAAATAAAAAGGTATGTAACATTTAAAAAAAATCACGTATAACGACCACCGTACGTTTATATCTAGGCTTTAGACCTTTGTGGACTGTCCCAGGTTAAAAAGAAAACGTAAGAAAATGACTAATTAGCATGTAGGTTGTAAAAATGTACAATTAAATTAAAATAGTTTAAAAAATATTTCGACGACAAAAAATGGTTTAAGCTAGTTTGACTACTTTTCTAAAGTAAAATAATCATTTAAAATGTACCTACTATTTGCTAATACATGTTTATGTAAAATCATTACCAAGATATTTACTTTAATAATTAATTAATGTTAGCAAGTTACAAACCCGTTATTAATAATTTCCAACTGACATAAAATTATTCAATTACGCCTATAGTCCATTAGGAAGGCTCAAAAGATCCCACGCATTCACCGTAAACTTTGTACTTTCAGTTATTCCGTTTACGCACTTTTGCCTTTAAAGTTTTGAATTATATTTCCTGGCAATTTACCCTCTCTCCATGAATGACTGTCGCAAAGTTGGTGGATTTCCTTAGCATAAAATATTTTATACGTGGTCGGAAGATGAACTGTACTGTAGAATGAAAAAGGTCTTTTGGCTCAGTTTACAGAGCAAAATAAAAGCTGTTTAGTATTTAAAAAGGGGGGGGAAAAATTGGCCTCTTTTCATCCATATTTTGTAAAAAATTTAAAATTTTCAATTTGGGCCTTTTTTATTATATTTATAATAAATCCAAGTATCTTTATTTACATCTAAATTAAATTGGAAAAAAATCAGAATGGCAAAAACTAAATAAAAAAACCTTTAAACTTGCTATTTTTATGGAATTTTTGCCATTTTATAGGTTTTTGGATCTTTTATTTTAAAAAAATTCATGATGCGCACCAAAATAAATAAATGCGTTTCTAAACTTATTAAGTGTAATATTACAGATTAAAAAATTCTGTTGGTGCACGAAGCAAATCATGAAATTTTTTATAATAAAGGATCAAAAAACCTATGGCAAAAATTTAATAAAAATGTTTTAAAGGTAAAAGGTTTTTTTTTTGGTATTGCCTTTCCCCTAAATTTTTTTAACAATTTATTGTAGATGTAAATAAAATGCGGAATTATTATAAATATTTTAAAGGGTTCAAAATTAAAAATTAAAAAACTAAAAAGGGCCCAATTTTACCCACCCCCTTTTAAACCCGGAAAACCCAAATAATTTGAAAAGCGATGCATGAAACATAAAAAACGTAAATCGGTACAAAATCTGTTTTCTGTTTATCTCTATATGAAAAGACCTAAACCTAAAAAAATGGACCAAAATATTTTGATTTAGTTTTAATTTAATTGTGATACTGTTAGTAGGACTTTTCTAAAGAGTGAAAATCACTGTGCTCCATTATTAAGCAGATATATTCAGAAACTACTTAGAACAACACCCTTAATGAAAACTGGCCTTCCAGAATTTTTCACGCATATGTAGAATTCGAATGAGTAGTTTTGCCATTTACAGGTAGGTGTGTACGTCCGCCAAAGACTAAAAACGTGGTTTTAAAAGAGAAAGCGTAGTACTTTTACCCAATCTGCAACATAATAAATAAATAAATATTCTTAGGCGTTGTTATTTAATAAAATTAGACAAAGTTAGTCTTTCTTTGGGCATAGAGGCTCATTAATGAAAAAAAAAAAAAATCCAGGTTTCCCGGGAGGTCCACCCTTTTGGTATTATATTTAAAAACACTTCACCCTCTTTTGGTTAAGGTGACTGTGTACTGTCAAAAAAAAAAAAAAAATTTAATTTTTTTTTTTAAAATTTTTTTTTAAAATTTTTTTTCCCCCAAAAAAAATTTTTTTTTTTTTAACCCCCCAAAAAAAAAAAAATTCCCCTTTTAAACCCCCTTTTTAAAAAAAGGGGGGGCCCCCCCCCCCGGGGGGGGAAAAAAAAAAAATTGGGGGAAAAAAAAACCCCCTGAAGGAATAAGGGTTTGGCCTTTTTCCCCCCCCCCCAAAAAAATTTTTTTTTTCCCCAATTTCCCCCCCGGGGGAATTTTTTAAAAAAGGGAAAAAAAAAAGGGTTTTTTTTTTTTTTTAAATTTTAAAAATTTTTAAAAAAAAAATTTTTTTTTTTTTTAAAAAAAAAAAAATTTTTATAAGTATTTTAAAAATCTTTTTTAAAAAAAAAATTTTTTTTTTTTTAAAATTTTTAATTAAAAAAAAAAAAAAGGGATTTTTTTTTTTAATTTAATTCTTTTTTTTTTGGGGTTTTTTTTTTTTTTAAAAAAAAAATTTAAAAAAAATTTTTGGGGGGGTTTGGTTTAAAAATTTTTACCAAAAATTAAATTTTTTAAAAAAAAAAAAAAAAAAATTCCTTTTAAAAAAAACCCCCAAAAAAAAAAAATTTTTTTTTTAAAAAAAAACCAAATTTTGGGGAAAAAATTTAAAAATTTTTTTCCAAAAAAAGGCCCCCGGGAATTTTTTTTTCCCCCCTTTTTTTTAAAAAGGTTTTTTTTTTTTTTTTTAAAAATTTTTTTTTTGGGGGGGGTTTTAATTGGGAAAACCTTTTTTTGGGGGGTTTTTTTTTAAAATTAAAAAAAAAGGGCTTTTTTTTAAAAAAAAAAAAAAAAAAAAAAATTTTTTTTAAAAAACAATTTTTTTTTGGGGGGTTTTGGGGGTTTTTTTTCCTTTAAATTTTCCCAAAAACCCCCAAAAAAGGGGTTTTTTTTTTGGGGTTTTTTTGGGGGGGAAAAAACCCCTTTTCCCCCAGGAACCCTTTTTTTTTTGGGGGCCGGGGAAAAAAAATTTTTGGGGGGGTTTAAAAAAAAAAAATTTTTTTTTTTTTTTTAAAAAAAGGGGGTTTGGGAAAATTTTTTTTTGGGGGAAATTTTGGGAAAAAAAAAAATTTTTGGGGAAAAAAAATTTTTTTTAAAAATTTTTTTTTTAAAAAACCTGGGGGAAAAAAAAAAATTTTTTAAAAAAATTTTTTTTTCAAAAAACCAAAAAAAAAAACCCCAAAAAAAAAAAAAAATTTTAAAAATTTTTTAAAAAAAAAAAAACCCCAAAAATTTTTTTTGGGAAAAAATTTTTTTTTTTAAAAAATTTTAAAAACCTTTTTGGGGAAAAAAAAATTTTTTTTGGGGAAAAAATTTTTTAAAAAAATTTTTTTTTTTTTTGTTTGGGGGAAAAAAAAATTTTTTTAAACCTTTTTAAAAAAATTTTTTTAAAGGGGGGGTTTTTTTTTTTTTGGGGTTTAAAAAAACCCAATTTTAAAACCCTTTTTTTTCGAAAGGGGGAAGGGGGGGTTTTTTTTTTTTAAGGTTTTTTTTTTTTGGGGGGAACGCCGCCTCCCCGCTGATTTAGTATTTTGATTGAGCTTCCCGCCCCTTTTTTTGCCTATTTTTTGTTGTTTGTTTTCTTTTTTTTTTCTGGTGTTAATAAACTTTTTGGACCTCTTTTACTTGGATGGTGTTCACCACTTGTACGACCACCTTTTAATTCAGCGACCTTGCTTTCTACTGTTATAATTAAAGGGAAAGTTCTTATGTACTTTTAACAATCATTTATAAATTTGTTCTGGTGCCACACCCTCCCAAAATAAGAATTGTAACACCAAACGATATCTAATTTTTCCATCGATAAAAAATACTGGGACACGTCTACTATGAACAGCTTTGAACCATTGACCTTCATACGGACCGGTAAAGGGTATCAGATACGCGGTTCAAAAGTTAGATTTTATGGGCGAAAAAATATGTCCGTGCGCTGTGGCGGTAGTAATCACTTAGGGTCTTAAATCATGCGCAGAACGGACTAGCAAATCGATTTTATTTATACATTTGTCGGGGCCCGGTTCCGTACTTTTTAATTTGACGCCATTTTGCTACCATTTCGCCTTTTTTTCCCGGGGGAAATTTTTACCGGGTTTTTTTTTTTGGTTTTTTTTTTTGAGGGAATTTTTTAAAAGTTTTTAAAAAAACTGAAACTTAAAAATTTTTGGTTAATTTTTTTTTTTAAAATTTAAATTTCAAAAATTTTTTTTTTAAAATTTTTTAGACTTTTTTAAAAACAAAGTCAAACCGAGGTTTATTCTTTTATATACAAGAACTTAAAAGACTTATAATAAATTGGACCTTACTAAAATATGTTTATTTTCGTTTGAGAATGACACTTAAACAAAAATATATATTTACACGGGTTTAAAAAAAAAACCAGGGTTTCCCCGTTTTTTGAACCAGTGAAACACTTGGTTTGATTAGGTGTTGTTCTCAAACAAAAATGAACATATTATTATCCATTGTCAGCTTCTTTTTTTTTTTCTGAATGTTCCTATGGCAAGCCACAAATTTTTTATACTGGTTCACAATTGATGCTTTTTTTAGTTAATTATAAAAAAAAATGGCGAAGGCGACTGAACATGACTTTTTGTGGCTTATCTAAAATTAATTTTTTTGTTTCATCAATACGTATTTTTGTAAACAATCAAAATTTAAAAAAAAATCACTATAATTGTTTATTTCGGTTGAAAAAATATGAACAAAAATATATGTATTGCATTAATCTAAAAAGTCAGTAACTATAGTTACAACATAAAACGTATATCCTTGGAGAATATCCCTACTAGAGGCACCCTTGCCGCTTGGAAAGCGAACATTTGTGCAAGAAAGAAAGAATAGCGGTATAAACTTTTTCTCCCTCCAATGTGCCCATTGGTCGGTGAAAGGAATTTATATACTTCGCTTTGCGTGCTGATTGGTCGGTGTCTCCGCGTCGATTAATCGGCACGTTGCACGTTGGAGCCACGGCGCAAGGTTATACTATTATTATTTTTCTCTCTGGGATCCTCTTGTAAATAATTTCTCGCTTTGTATAAATACATTTAAGATGTTTTTTTTATCCTAATTTTTTGTAAAACCAAATTTTTTTTTAAAAATTAAATTTTTTTTAATTTGTTGGCCAAATTCGAAAAAGCCCTTTATTTAAAAAAAAAAAAAAAAAAAAAAAATTTTTTTTTTTTTTTTTTTTTTTTTGCAAAGTTTCCAAAAATTTTTTAAAATAAAAAACCCGAAACCAAAAAAAAAGGTTTTTTTTTTTAAAAAAAAAAAGGGGGTATTAAAAACCGGGGATTCCCCTTTTTACTTTTTAAACTTTCCAACCCCAAAAGCCCCCAAAACCCTTTTTTAAATTTTAATTAAAAAAGAGGTTGGCCGTTCAAACTTTTCCCGTTTCCCGTTTTTTGGAAACCCTTTTGGGCATAAAACCGTGTAAAATCGACAGTCACGCGTTTAATTTGTTCTAACAGTTTCCAACCCTTTCACGGGGTACAAAAACGGGGTCTTAAAATAAACCCTATCTTTTATTAGCCCCTATTTTTTGCTATTTAAATTTTACAATATTACTTATTACCTAACATAATTTATATATGTTTTAATAAAGTTTTTTCCCCGGGAAACCCTTTGGTTCCTTACTTTTAAATTTGAAAAGCTTTTAAATTACAAATTGGGTTTAAAGATCTACATAAACCTTTACACGTGGTTATAAAAAGATACTACGTTTTAGACAGATAGAACGACGAATCTAATAGCACCATCTTTTATCCAGGAACACAACTTATTGCGACATGACGTATATCATACGAGTCAAAACAACGTAAAATATTTTCATAAAACGGCGACAAGCTTATACAAACATATAATAGCAATCTTTTTAGACTACTATACCACAAAGTACAGCATCCCCATAAAAAGCTTCATAAAGTAATATTTTATAAGAAAGTTTTTACTATCTTAAGTTATTACAGTTGTTTTTCTCTTCTGAGATTGGACAAATTTAAACTTCAATTTGTCGAGGGGTAGTGATGACGCTTTAAAGTAGAAAATTGGATAAAGCGACCAGTGACGTGTGTAGCACGGTTGTATTTTGTATCTGGGAACATATTGCATCGATGTATTGAAATAATTGGAATTTGAGATTTTTTTAAAAAGAATGTGTGTGCAGGCTCTTTAAAAAGTAAAATAAATTGGAATAGCATCGTGCAACGCAGTGACCATGCATAGCACGATGGCGACCCGGGTTCCATACCCGGAGAGGCATGTATATTTAAATATTTATATATACACGTCTGGCAAACTAATTTCTTAGGTGCGGAGATTTTCAGTTCGATAATATTAGATGTCAATTAAATGGGCAAAGGTTTGAGCGAAATAAAGACAAACAGAAAAAAATGCAGTGGTGGAATCCCCTTCTACCGACCCAAGAAGAAGAAGGGAAACCTCGGCTGCACTGCGACTAAAAACATAAAACACCCACACACACCGGGGCACACACTAATCAGTCAGTATCAACCGAATCCCCAAAAATAAAATAATAAGTGCCATTCTAAAAAAAAAAATTATGAACATTCTTAAAAAAAAAATGAAATTAATAGTAATCCTAATAATAAAAAAAAAACTCTAAAAAATAAACTCATTGTACTAGGTACAATCCAGGAAGACCTAGGACTTGATGAAGTTTATAATTTTTTTAAATATAGATTTAGTTATTTATTTAATTTTAGAATATTGTTATTTGGTATTTATAACATTATATATTGTAATTTATTTTATTTATACATTTAAGGTAACCATTAAATAAATTATTATTTAACCCCAAAAGCATTCTCATTTTAACAAGTGCTTGAAGACATTGACCTGCTGAGCTTCGCAATACCCGAGCCGATTATAAAACTCCGTCCTAACATTCGAAATACCTCCGGTGTAATGGAGTTAGTAGTGCCCAAGATATTTTTCCTAACTCAACTAAATGCCTCTCATGTGGATACCTGTAAATTGGTTGAGTTAATTGGCCCCCAAAAAAAAAAGTAAAAGAGGAGTCAAATCCGGTGACTTTGCCGGCCAGGTATGGTACCTTTTGCCACAAATAAGCCGTTCAGGAAAAGTAAAGGGTTTTCCAATAAGGGGTTGATTTTCAAAGAAAAATGCCCTTTTAAAGATAAATGATCGGATATTTATTACATTATAAAGAGGAAGGTATGCCGTTAATAATAAAAAATAACATCAAAAAATGACCACCACGAGCCCGCCTACAGGACCATATCCTTTTCATAAAATTTTGCATAACCAAATCGCAAAGTGGCTGCCCTTTGTCCTCGATAGCCTCACGAATTCCATCTTTAAGGTCTTGAATCGACGCTGGGCTGTTGGCGTAGACCTTTTCTTTCGTATCCCCAAAGAAAGAAGTAGCAAGGTGTTAAATCATAAGAGCTCGGTGGCCAATTGTGATCACCTCTTCGAGAGATAACACGGACCTAAAACTTTTCCCGTAAAAGATCCAATGGTTTTTTTTGTGTGGCACGAAACCCGTCTTGTTGAAAGTAAACGTTGTCCAGATCAATACCATCCAATTCCGGCCATAAAAAATCATTTATCATCTTTCGATAGCGCAATCCATTCACCGTAACTGTTGCTTCAGCCTCATTTTTGAAAAAGTAAGGTCCAATGACCCCGCCGGACCATAAATCGCAGCAAACAGTCACACGGGGATAGAGGCTTTTCAACAAATGGGTTTTCCGAGCCCCAGATGCGACAATTTTGCTTGTTGACGAAGCCACCAAGGTGGAAAGGGTCTCATCACTCAAGATGATTTTTTGATGGAATTCCGGATCATTTTCATACATTTCAGGGATCCAGTCAGCAAAAAACACGACGTTGTTGATGATCGGCCGGCTTGAGTTCTTGTGTTAACTGAACTTTATAGGCCTTTTTGATCCAAATCTTTATGCAAAATACGATGTAATGACGTTTGTGGAATCCTAATTCCAAAGAACGACGAGGAATGGACAAACCTGGGTTTTCTTCAACACTTTCGGCTGCAGCAACAATATTCTGGGCTGTTCTTGAGCGACGTGCACGGTTTTATTCTTCACATCACTAACTTGTCCCAACAGCTTAAACTTTTTTCCCCCAATTTCTGTATTGCGGTCTGACAAAACTTCCCACGACCCAAAAATGTTTTGAGTTTTACGAACCGTCTCTGCCAAATTTTTACCATTTTTATAGTGAATTTTAATAATTTCAATCAGTGTTGAAGCGTGTATCGTTCCATTTTTATTAATGGCGTAATTTCTACTGGTCAAAGTGAAAAAATGACAGCTTCAAAAGTGACATCTACCGAAATAGCGGGCTATTCAAAATAACACCTCTTATTGAAAACCCTTTACTAGTGAGAAATTTCCGAACTGCCTTGCGTTATGAGCCATCCTGCTAAAACCAAATTGCCTCGAAGTTAACATTTAAGTTCCGCACAGCTGGTATAATTTCCTTTTGCAGCATTTGCAAATATTTTGCCCATTTAAGTTGCCTTTAATGACAACAGGTCCTACAATGCTGTCGCCCAAAATACCCTCCCAAACGTTTTATTTTTGGGGATTTTGTGCCCGTACATGCGAACTTAAATGTTTATTTTCCCGTGACCAATATCTGGCGACTGCAGGATTATGATAACCAAGATAATGATGAAATGATAATTCGTCTGTAAAAATAATATTTTTTAGAAAATTGTCATTTTCATCAATTTTTCCTTCTCATGGTCTCACAAAACTCCAATCGCCTGATATAATCATCTGGGAAAATTTCTTGAGTAGTTCTAACTTTTTAGGATTTAGACCCATGCTTTTTTCATACATGTCTAACTGTGCGGTCTGGAATGCCAATTTCTTGAGAAATTTGGATGCTGAAGCATGGTTCATTTGCTTTCACAAAAGCACATACATTTTCGTTCCTCTCGACTTTTTTTTCAGATATAGGACGGGCTATATGGTCTTCGTGATAGCATTTACCACGTTGGTTAATGCACTCGGATTTGTTAGAACGATTAAAAATATTTAAAATCGTATGGCAGGATGACACCTGTTGGCCATGGTACGTAAAAGCCAATTGCCCAACTTCAACGGCACTTTCACTTTGGGATACCATAAAATAATATTAATGTTTTGCTCACGCAAATAATTTTTTTAAATAGCGAATATTATTGTTTTAACGCAAAAGCCTTTGAGAAAATGTGCTTTGCAAGTGAAGGCGACAGGCAACGCTGCCAACCAGTAATAATAAAATTATTTATGTTGTCTTGCTCGATAAAATAATAAATACATATAATTAAAATAATAAAGTTTTTTTAAACTATTCTAAAACTCTAATTTTTTTTACACATTTCTTTTTTTTGCTAAGATCATAAATTTAATTAAATAAAAAGTTTTCTAAAATGTATGATTTTTAGAACGTTTCTAAAATTTCTAATAAATATTTTATGAAATGGCAACACTGTCGACGATCTCCTAACGAATCGTAGGCGCTGTCGACCATCATTGTATTTGGAAGGGGAATAGGGGAAATTGTTGTCGTTCACTTTTCAATCTGGGGTTATACCATATGTATCCTCCTTATTGGCTCCCAAGCCCTTGCCTTGGCAATTCTGTATTAAGCTTTAAAATAGGTAAGTACTTAAAAAATAAGTGATTTTTCCCCTTTATCTATATGGCATTTATTAGCTTGAGCATTTGTTATGCAGAAACCGCATGGAGACATAACCTTATTTTTCTGATTATGCTGGGGTAATTTATTTTTAAATAATTTAATTTGGGTATAATCGACCGCAGCGGTCGGTCTTACCCAAGCCCGGTTGGTATTACCCGAAATTCATAATAACTATTCTTCTTTTTTTCAGATGCTGTAAAAATGCCTTTTAAGTACAACAGAAAAACAGATCGCGGTTCATGGTCTCTAGAAAATATGACTCGGGCAATAAACGCCGTCCAAACTAAACTAATGGGAATAAGAAAAGCATCCAGAACGTATTACGTACCTTATAGTACTCTTCGGGATCGTCTTAGAGGCAAAGTCGATCAAAATAATAAGAAATTGGGAAGACATGCAGTTCTTAACCTTGCCCAGGAGGACAAGCTGTGCAATCATATAATTAAAATGTCGAAGTTGTTTTATGGACTGTCGAGACTTCAAATTAAAAAGATCGGTTTTCAATATGTGGAAGCCAACAATATCCAGAATAATTTCAATAACGATAAAAAATATGTGGTAATGACTGGTACTATGGGTTTTTGAAAAGGCACCCTAACATATCTCTGAGAAAGCCAGAGAGCACATTATTAAACAGGGTGCCATTACAAGTGGAGAACGGGGAAAATTGGTAACCGTCCTTTGTTCAGTGAGTGCTGCGGGAGAATATGTGCCCCCCATGTTTATTTTCGGAAGGGCTAGAATGAAATATGAGCTTACAAAAAATGGCCCAACAAATGCCCTTTATACAGTTTCAAAAAATGGCTGGATCAACGAAGACCTCTTTTTTAAATGGATTGAGCATTTTGCTAGGCATACTAAATGTTCAGTCACGGCAAAAGTGTTATTAATAATAGATAACCATAGCAGTCACTGTACACTAAAAGTGTACAATTTCTGCAAGGAGAATGGTATAACCATAGTGACATTACCACCTCACATATCCCATCGACTACAACCACTCGATGTTTGCTTTTTTGGATCATTGAAAACCGCCTACAATCGCGAGTGTGATTCCTTTCTTAAATCAAAAAACTATCAAAAAATTGACCAGTCGGATATTGCTGAGCTGTTCAAAAAGGCCTACAACGAGACAGCGACAATTGAAAAAGGTGTAAAAGGATTTGAGGCAACAGGAATTTTTCCATTTAACAGAGATGTAATAAATGAGGAAGAATTTATCATTATTGAAGAAACCATGATAGAGGGAGAGGAACCTCAAAGACAAGATGACAACAAAAACAAAGGGGATAGTGTAAAAAAAGACGTAGGAACTACGAATAAAACAGAAATAAAATGACAAAAATGATAAAAGATACTGTCAAGGAAAACATATCAAGCAAGGACTTGGCAGAAGCTGGTCCATCGCGAATTTCAGGACAAAAAACTATTAATATAATGTTAAACGATTTTGATACCGATAGCAAATCAGACGCTTCTGTAGTTGGCTATACAGATCAGGATAGTGATAATGACTTAGAAAAAAGCGTAAAAGTGAATGTGTCATTTGAAGACCTTCAGCCTACTCCCCGGTTTTTAAGGTCCAGCCAGAAAAAGGGCAAGAAAACATATTCTCAATTATTTACCGTGACACCAAATAAAGAATAATTAGAGAAAAAAGAAGACGCAAAAGTAAAAAAAAAAGGAACTGGCAAAATCAAAAGGAACTAAACGAATATTAGTGAGAGATGATGAACCAGAGAAAAACAAGCCAAATGGCAAGAAGAGGCATTTGGAAGAGGCCACCGACCCTTGCATCGTATGCGAGGAATTCGGCAAAAACAATGAGTGGTGGGTGATGCCCTTGTGGAAATCATCCCTGCCGAATGTAGCGTGGAGATATCCCATGTATATTTTTTTTTTATCTATTTTTACAAGAATATTTTTTTTTTAGTTTTGTATAGTCCCAAATATGGTCGATATTCCCGAATCGGTGGGGCCCGATCATTTTTATTTTTTTAATGTTTTTAAAAAAAATTTTTTTTTCTGTTTAATATCTTGTTTTCGCCTTTTCTTATCTTTATAATTGTACTTTGTTAATATATACATAAAAAAAAATATATATATATATATATATATATATATATATATATATATATATATATATATATATATATATATATATATATATATATATATATATATATATAGGTTTTGTGCTTGGTTTTTTATAATTTAATAAAATAATTAATAAAGATTTCCGTATTGTCCGTTACGTAAATCGAGTTGAAGTTTAAGTTTAGTTACACTGCTCGCTCATGCGCATTTTCATTATTATTTAATTTCACTTTAAGAAGATAAAAGTTGACCAATTTCTTAAAATAAAAGTTAAAGTTAAAGTTTTTTAAAGTGTGTATAAACGGTGTGCACTGATCTTACACTAAAATTAAATTAAATTTAAAGTTGTCTGCATAAAACAACCTGAAATGGAGACTCACTAAGCTCAGCAATAAATTTCTAAAACTTTCTAAAGAAATTGTTCTATTTGAAAATTTTTTTTACTTTGAATTTACGTATCAATATAATAGTTATGCTTATAATAAGATATTGGTTATTTGTTTTTATTTTTTCCTTTAATCCTCTTTACAGTAACGCTACTGAAAATAATGCAATAAAATTTGGTGTCTACGTTAAAGTATATATCTAAAGACCTTAAATATTAGTAGAAGGGTCGAAATTATTTTGTTGATGGAGATAAGCCGTTTTGGTTCTCTCTATTGTTTTGCCTAATTGTTTTAATTATGACTGTGTTGTTTTAAAAGCTCTTGGGGCAAGATTAAAGCCTAGTGGAGTGTTTATGAATTACTGTTTCTAATTGGTTCCTTTTGCCTTGCTGAAGAAAACAATGATACTTAAAAATGTTGAATTAGGTAAAGAATCGCCGAAATTTAATTAAATTGTTTTATTTGTGTTAAAGGCTTTGTCAAAATGCTGATGAAATTTAACAGTAAAACTGGTGGCTCTTTCCTATGTAGGTTAAGAAAAATGGATCTAATTTTTGATATTGATTTTTATTTTACTTACGCCTTGTTAAGTCAATTAAAACAAAGTTATTTGTGGGATTTAAATAATTTATGAACGTTTGTATACAGAAAAATCATCATTTTTGAAGTTGTAAATATGGGAGGTAGCAATTAAGCTTTAAATTACTTAGAAAAAAACTAACCACTATTATTCGTCAATTTTTTTTACAGAAAAAAAAATTTAAATATCAGTTTGGAGTTTAAAACATATTATAATAATATACTAACCAGAACTAAATTATTTACAAACTACATGTATATTTAAAAATAATAACAAAGAAAGAAGAAAGACTAAGCTCCGGAATTGGCGTAATGGAAGGCAAGCACATAATTAAGTATGGCTACCCTAACGGCTAGACCCTTGAGGGCAGACGTCGTTATCGCACGTATTGAAAATATGAAATTTTAGAGGCTTTGTGCTGCGTTGCTACTTGACTTTGCAATTGGCAATAGCTGCTGGAACGAGAAAAAACAAAACAACCAAAGGTGTGTGGACCATGCGGGCGAAAAGCTAGTAACTTTATCTTCTTTAAAAATATATATTAAATATATCAAAGCCAAAATATTTAACCTGGCAAAAATAACATCACATTTTATTTTTTTTAAACTTGATTGATATTTTATTAAAAATTTTGACATATAACAATTTGTTAGATTCGACACCTTTTTTAATTGTTTTTTTAAAACCAAATTTGGTTCAGTTTGAACCATTTAGGTGATTTTTATTTCCATCTTTTTAAAATAACTTTAACTGGCCCTCATAACTTGAAGAATCTGTTAAAATTAAAATCTTTTTTAACCAATGTTTGTACAAAATTTGAATCAGTTTATCTGTCTCTTCATTTAAGTATTATATCTTTTTAAACTTTTTGACTTCCAAAAATCGCTTTAGCATACTTCTACCGGGTGGTGCATCGCCAGACTGGCCATAGGAAATCCCATGTAAATTTTGATACATTGAAATATTGGCTCTCCTATTGAATTTACATCAAAATTTTATTAGACTATTTTGAAGACGTTGATAAGATTAGCTCACATTCTAATTTCTTTTTTTTTCTAATAAGGCAATTAAGAGTTATTTAAGAAAAACTATTTGTAAAATCTTTGAATACCTGCTACATACTTTAATGAATCCACCAGTAATAAATAAAATGTCTTGTCAACTTTTTAATTGACGTTTTAGTTTGTATTAGTTATTTTAAAATGTTTTACAGTATTGAAGAGAAAATAACAATGATTAAATGGTATTACATGGAAAATAGTTATTGAAGAGTATTCGACATGTTCTCTATGTTTTTTCCTGACAGACACATTCCAAGTAAGACAACAGTTCAAAATATCGTTCATAAGTTTGAGACAAAACGTACTGTTATTAATAAATGCAACTGCTTAGAGCGAAATAATCATGTACTTGATGGAAAAGCTCAAGAAAATAATGCCGAATTAGATGTTTTACTTCATGTAGAAGAAAATAAAGGTATTAGCACCAGGCTTCTTGGCATAGTTGTAGGAAAGGATCACAGCACAGTACTACGCAAATTAAAGAAATATAAATATTATCCGTACAAATATCAAAGACATCAGGAATTAAGGGAAGGCGATGAGATTCGAAGAGCAGATTTTTGTTTTGAAGTTATGGAAATGGCGAATAACGATAGGGACTTCTTACGCAATATTTGTTTTAGTGACGAATGCACCTTCACATTAAACAATGAACCAAACGTTCAAAACATCAGATACTGGAGCAAATAAGATGAACACAGATTTGTATCTACAAGGACTCAATACCCTCAAAAGGTAAACGTTTGGGCGGGTATATTTGGACATCGGATTATTGGACCTTTTTTCTTGAATCACAATTTGGGAACAGAAACTTTTTTAGAACTATTACAAAATCAAGTTGGGCCGGCATTGAGAGAAGTTGCACCTGACAATCAAGACATTTATTTTGTTTTAAATGGATGGTTGTCCTGCACACAATTCACGAGAAGTAAGGGAATATGTTCAAAATGTTTTCAATGGACTCATTATAGAACCAAATTACACCATAAATTGGCCAGCTAGGTCTCCTGATCTTTTGTCAAACGACTTCTTCCTTTGGGGTAATATCAAAAATGTTATTTATACAAATTTGAGTAATCAAAATTTAGAAGAATTAAAAGTTTCAATTTCAGCGGCGTACGATCGACTATCGGCATTTCAACTTCATAATGTAAGAACTGAATTTTATAACCGTTTAGGATATTGATCAGCAGTAAACGGAGGTCTGTTTGAGCATCTAATTAAAAAACATTAGCTTTAAGTTTCAATGTGTTGTGTTAAAAGGTATTTTTAGACAGTTTTCAAGTGTGTTTTTCACCTTCCTATAAAATTGTTTAATTATGTAAAAATCTCATTATGTAGTTCAATGTAATTACTTGTATTAATTAAATGATTACAACCATTATTTTCTCTTCAATGCTGTAAAACATGTTAAAATAACCAATACAAAGTAAAATGTAAATTAAAAAGTTGACAAGACATTTTATTTATTACTGGTGGATTCATTAAGGTATGTAGCAGGTATGCAACGATTTTACAAATAGTTTTTCTTAAACAACTTTTAATTACCTTATCGAAAGAAAAAAAGAAATTTCAAATATGAGCTAATCTTATCAACGTCTTCAAAATAGTAAAATACAATTTTGTTGTAAATTCAATAGGGGAGCCAATATTTCAATGTATCAAAATTTACATGGGATTTCCTATGGCCAGTCTGGCGATGCACCACCCGGTATAATATCTCCCGCAATTCGTTTTTTTTGGTCAATTTTAAATCAAACTTGAGTTAATTTTGTTGCTCTGTTCGTATGTTGTTTTTTTTTCGCATTTGACCACCAAAAAAAGCCTGTTCTGGTACAGATTTTCCCGTATAATTGCGCACCCTTTAAAATTTTTATTTTTATAGATAGAAAAAATATTTATATGAAAGTTGCAGGATTTTTCATGAAGATTTTCATGGTGTAAGATAGAAAAACAAATGATGATCGGAAAATTAACAATTCCACTATCAACTTCGTTATTTTAAGGAACACCCGTATTGAAAAATTCAAATTTCTAATCTTCCTTTTTCAAATATATATTTTAAATTTGTCGGATAAACGAGTTGCAAGTCATTTGAATTTAAAATCTGTTCTTATAAGCCATAGTTAGCCATGGATACAACCCAAAATTGACTTCTGTCAAATATTTCTATTTTTGTTTGGTTTCCAAGACGAACCATGGCTAACGCGACTTAACTTTGCCAAACTTTGGGTTGTATCCATAGCTAATATGGCTTATAAGAACAGATTTTAAATCCAAATAACTTGCAACTCGTTTATCCAACATAGATATGTTATATATATTTGAAAAGAGGAAGATTAGCAAATTTGCATTTTCAATCTACAGGGTTTCCATTTAAAATAACGAAGTTGATAGTGTTTGTTAATTTTCCGATCATCATTTGTTTTTCTATCTTACACCATGAAAATCTTCATGAAAAATCCTGCAACTTTCATATAAACTATTTTTTTCATCTATAAAAAATAAAGATTTTAAAGGTGCCAATAAAGGAAAACCTTTTAAATCTATTTAATTTGCACAACTAAGAAACTACAAAATTATCAAACAATTTTTTTTTTTTAAACAATAAATTTTTTTTTTTATCATAAAATAAAAATTTTCAAACAGATGATTATTTTTTTCAACACAATTTTCATTTTTTTTTTTAAAATTTTTAAAAGCCTTTTATTAAAGATATTTTCATTTTTTTATTTTAAAAATTTGAAGGGGGGAAATGGAGGGTAATAATCTTGACAGGGTCAGCCAACTTTAATTGAACTCCACTCAACTTTCGAACAAAAAAACGCCACCTGTTTTTTTCTGGACGCGGCCTCCTGGCCAAAGCTCAACTCGACAAATTGGAGTATAAAGCTCTGGGGAACGAACAAAAGATGTCAATAATGCAAAAAATGCGTTATTTATTTAAACGTATTTACCAGCGACATTAATATAGACCTGGGTTTTTATTTCGAGTAATTAAATGCAATAAATAATTAGTTTTTTTGTCGTCAATATTTAAAAACTGGCGGTGGCGGCTATGAAATAATGAGAACTCCTTAAAGAAATTCTCTTATATCAAATCCCAATTTTTTTTATGCCCAATTGACTTTTTTGTTATCAAAGTGTACCCAAATTTATAACAGTTTGTGTTCTAAATAAATAACTTTTCATCGTAAATTGAATTTTTGGGTAATTGCACATAAATTTACAGATTTTTTGGCTTTAACAAGTGGGTGACAGATCTTTCATCTTGAAAACATACCAATGTATTGATAACTAAAAAGTGAATAATTTGGTGACGGATTCAATCCTATTCTCAAATAATTACTTCCCACCAAACAATAGGTTTTTAAGCAATTTGGTAATTATGTGTTTTTGATAGAATAACATAATTATTTAACCAGACTTTATATGGTTCTTTAAAAGTCAATAGAATTTTCACTAAAATAGCGAGGAAGCTGCAAGAAAAGTATCCCTTGCGTATTTTTCCTGTATGAAAGAATATTTTCAGCTATTTTTAAAACCAAAATGACAAATTAATTTGTTTAGAAACAAAAGCCATTATTAATATGGGCCAAAAATTAATAGTAATGGCGCCTTAATTTTTTTTTTTTAACAGATGCCTTTGTCTTATATGTACCGGGTGTCCAACAAATAAGAAAGGACGCCGGCTGTATCTTAGAAAATGTTTATCGCACAGCTTGGGGAAAAAATATTTTTAGTAAAAGTGGTATAGAGAAATAGCTGAAAATTTTTTTTAAGTTTCTAAAATGGCCGCTAGGGGGCGTAACTGCAATCTTGAATCTAAAAAAGTGATATTTATGTGAATTTTGCTATATTAACATAACAAAAAAAACCTGATTTTTAAAGTCGAGGATAATCTGAACCTTTTTTATTTAACAATTTTTGCTATATCTCTAAAAATAAAGTGGTTGGGGGTATTCAAAGGTTTCCGTAAAACACACCCTGTATCTTCGAAACGGCTGAGCCGATTTTAACGAGCTTAGGCTAGTTGACAAGAGCTTTTCTTGGGCTATAAATGTAATAATATTTGAAGTTTTGTTAGTTTCACATGTCGCCGCTAGAGGGCTTTTTTCAATAATTCGACAGAAATGGTAAATTTTCTCAAAAAATTTGATGCATTGCTATAATTTTTTTTCCTGAAAAAGTAGCTAAATAATGCCTAAACAAGCTTGCAAATACCGTATCTCGATATCTTGTTCCTTACCTAAAATTTAGGCCAAAGAAAATTTTATACGTCAATATCTCAAAAACTATAAAAGCTACAAGAAATATTATATGACATAAATTATGTATTCTTACAAAAATTTTAATTTAGGTTTTATAATCTTTTCGTTTAAATGCAATACTTAACGAGTTATAATCAAAAACACAGAATTTTCAGGATTTTTTCAAGGTATACCCCTAAAATTCGCTTTTTTGATTATAACTCGTAAAGTACTGCATTTAGATGAAAATAGTATTTAACCTAAATTAAAGGTTTTGTAAAAATACAAAATTTATGTTTTATAAAATTTCTTGTAGCTTTTATAGTTTTTGAGATATTAACGTATAAATTTTCTTTGTTCTAAATATTGGTAAGGAACAAGATATCGAGATGCGGTTTCCCCAAGCTTGTTTAGGCATTATTTAGCTACTTTTTTATAAAGAAAAAAATATACCAATGCATTTAATTTTTTTGAGAAAATTAACAATTTCTGTTGGAATGTCAAAAAAAGCCCTCTATCGGCGACATGTGAAACTAACAAAACTTCAAACATTTTAAGATTTATAGCCCAAGAATGGCTTTTTTTAACGAGCCCAAGTTTGTTAAAATCGGCTCAGCTGATGGTATGGTTTACGGAAACCTTTAAATACCCCCCACCACTTTATTTTTAGAGATATAGCAAAAATTGTCAAACAAAAAAGGTTCAGATTATCCTCGACTTCAGGTATTACCTCCGGTATTTTTTGTAAGGTTAATATAGCAAAATTCACAGAAACATCACTTTTTTAGATTCAAGATTGCAGTTACGCCCCCCTAGCGGCCATTTCAGAAACTTGAAAATGATTTCCTGCTATTTTCCTTGACCACTTTTACTAAAAATATTTTCCCCAACGCTGTGCGATAAATATTTTCTGAGATACAGCCGGCGTCCTTTCTTATTTGGACACCCGGTACAGGGTGTCCGGTTATAAATGTAACCCCTCATTAACTTTTTTGTTTTACGTTTAAGAAAAGCAAGTTTAGTGGTTTAAAGTATTTTTTTAAAACTTCCTTTCACCTATACAGGGTGTTTTAGAAACTCTGGACGTGGTCCTACTCTCTTATTTTAAATAAATCCCCTATTTTTTTATTTGAGATTTGCATTATTCTTAAAATTCTAAACATATTTTATGGAGCATACCCTATGTCTGACTTTAATGGTTACATCGCAAAATGCAAAAAACTAAAAACTATAAGCATTATCGTTATCATTATTATGCTATACTGCTAGGGTTCATTCATTTCATCAATAACACAGCCCAACAAAATAAAAAAATTTTTGGTGCCGAAGAATTTACAACTCATTTTAAATAATTTTGACGCGCTGATTTCAAAATGTCTTCCAATTTTTCGTAGCAGCTCTAGTTTTTTGGTAATCGATACTACAGTATAAAAAAGCTAAAAATAATGACAAAATATTTTTACTGCTCAAAACCAAAATCTTGCGGCCGGCTAAATTATAATTAAATTACCTTATTTAGGTACTTGGAAATCCTCATGATCGTAAAACCCAAATTTCGGATACCTGCCGGACCCTCCCGACCGAATTTCGCTACCTGGGTTGTTACTTTATGTATGTATACTTATACACTTACACGGTTCATTTTACTGTTAGTCTTTATAAGTATTAAGTGAAATTGTGATATCAGTTTGTAGTTCATTGTGATCAGTGTTGTGTCGAAACAAAATAATTTAACTTATGGAATCTACAAGTAGACGTGGTTGCTTAAATCAACCTGACGTTTTCTGTTATATATGTGGTGAATATACTTTTAAAGAAAACAGAAAACCTATTTCCGACTTTGTAAAAAGAACTTATCTCGCCTATTTTGGCGTCCACTTGGGAGACCAGGATAAATCTTAGTAACATTTAGTATGTAAAACATGCGTTGAACATTTGCGGCAATGGTCAATGGGAAAGAGGAACTGCCTAAAGTTTGGAGTACCAATGATTTGGAGAGAAGCAAAAAACCATTACGATGATTGTTATTTTTGTAGTATCAATATTAAAGGTATTAATCGTAAGAATAAACAAGAATGGACATATCCTGACTTAGATTCAGCAAGAAGGTCAGTACCATATTCTGAAGAAATACCCATTCCAACATTCAGTAGTCTTCCTACACTCCCAGAAGATGACACAGAAACTGCAACGTCTGATGAAATTCAGCATTTGCAATCCGATAACGACAGTGATTTTCGAGCAGATATCGGAAGTCCCCAACGTTTCAATCAACAAGAACTAAATGATCTTATTAGAGACCTAAATCTATCCAAGGAGGCTTCTGAATTACTTGCCTCTAGATTAAAAGAAAAGCATCTACTAGATCCAAGTACTAACATTACATTTTACCAAGAGATAGAGACTTGCTGCCCTTTTTCTCTCAAGAAAATAACTTGGTTTTCTGTAACGATATAAGAGGCCTACTGAAAAAATGGGTTTATCAAAATACAGACCAGATGAATGGTCCCTTTTTTATTGACAGTTCAAAGCGTAGTTTGAAATGTGTCTTTTACACAACGGTAATAAATTTTGATCAATACCCATTGGTTTCTACTACTTTAAAGGGAATCCAAACAATATCACTAGTCCTGAAAAAAATAAATATAAAGAACATCAGTGGGTGATTTGTGTGGATTTAAAAATGGTAAACTTTGTCCTTGGACAGCAAAGCGGATATACCAAATATCCTTGTTTTTTATGTCTTTGGGACACAGGGCAAAACCCACATTGGGATAAAAAGATTGGCCTTTGAGAAATGTCATTTAAAAAACAAAACGTAATCAACAAACCTTTAGTTGCAAGAAAAAAATAATATTACCTTTGCATATCAAGTTGGGGCTTATGAAGCAATTCGTTAAAGCTTTAGATCAAGATGGACAATGTTTTGGATAGTTTACATCTTTCTTGAAATAAGCAAGAAAAACTGCTGGAATATTTGATGGTCCTCAGATAAGACGCTTGTTAAAGATCCAGAATTCACAAAATCGATGAACGGGTTGAAATGAATGCTTGGTGTTCGTTTGTTGAATAATACAAAATTTTCTTGGAAATCATAAGGCAGAGAATTACATAGAACTAGTAGAAAATAACTTTCAAAATTTTTGTCTTGGCTGTAACATGAGCATTAAACCATTACCTCCACAGTCACTTAGATGGGTTTTCCCAAAAGAAACTTAGGCGACTTCAGTGAAGAAAGGGAGAAAGATTCCATCAGGACATTAAAACATGGAAACTCGTTATCAAGGAAGATGGGATTGTCATATGATGGCCGACTATTTTGGAGCCTCAGCAGATTTTCTGAAGGCTCACATGCTAGAAAGGCGTATAAAGAAAATCCTTTGGTGATGAGTAGAAGTTGTATTTTTGTGTTATTAGGTGCTTTTTCCTTTTTTTTTGTATGTGTATATATATTTTATGAATATAATGAAAATAAATAGCCTAATTAATACTTTTTGTTTTTTGTTGTTGGTAAAACTAATAGTAATAGTAATATCTTCAAATCTATAAATTAAAAAATGTCCCATTCTTAAAGGCTATTTTAAAAACTAGAGCTGCTACGAAAAAAGGGAAGATATTTCTGAAATCAGCGCATCAAAAATATATAAATTCAGTTCTTACTTCTCCGGCACCAAAATGACTGTTGGGCTGTGTAATTAGCCATGAAGTTTGATATATCCGTCAAAATAAATGACTTTCTTTAACACTGACATTAGTTTGAATTATTTATAAATTTAATGTTAAGAACAATTATAATTAAAAAAGGGCTCAAAGGGAATATAGACGCGTGTATAACTGCGAAAGAGTTGTAACTAAATTAGTAAGTAACTAAATTTAAACTAATGTATTTATTTGACAGACATGTCAAATTTTATGGCTAATTAATGAAATCAACAAACGTAGCGATATCGCGTGATAATGAAAAAGCTTACTGTTTTTTGCATTTTGTGATGTGACCTTGTACAAGAATAAGATAATTTTTAAACACATTATTTTAAAACATTAAACTTTTAAACAGAACTTATTTTTTCCAAACGTCAAAAAAAAGTTAATGGGGGGTTACATTTATAACCGGACGCCCTATACTTGAAGTTAAAAAATGGTAGTTTTTTTCAAATTAAACTAAACGTCAATTTTTTAAGTCCCTATAGGAAATGCATTTGGCTCCCTAATTGGATTCTTGTAGGACTGAGATACGGCTCAAATTAAATTCTGCCTTTTTCCTGAGTTTGGATAATTGGAGACCACAGTTTAATATGTTTTTTATCCCTTTATACATAAACTATTTTATAATTATTTTTATAGTAGCTCTAAAAAATATATGTTAAAATTTATTGTCGGGGGGGGATGGGCCCCCAGGACGAAACCAAATCAATATTTGCAGGCAAGTAAGCACCTTTCGACTCATATGGTCAGTTCAAAATATAATCCAATTCCAATTTAATAATGCTTTTATTATTTTAAATATATTAACAATTTAAAATTATAAACTACTATATACAATTCAAAGAATGTACCTTGCCTCTCCTTTTACCTTTAGGTTTGGGAGAAAAATGCCGGCCAGTGGGAACTGGCGGGGCGGGCGGGGCCCCGGGGATAGTTTAAGTTGATTTATGTTCTAAAGGTTCAGCTCCTACCGGTAGTGACCATTCAAGAGCTCTTTAATTGCCTATTACGAGTATTTAGAAATGTATGTTTTATGATCTATACTGTTATTTTGTTAATTTGTTTTCGCAGTAAAAAGTTCCCAAAAAACCTGCTGGACTAATTAGGTACAGGTAGCGCGCCTAATAAGCGATTTTTCTGTTTAGTGTCTTTCATTTTACTTTCATACACTTTTATTTATTTATTAATGTGCCCATTTCGCATCCGCTAAAAGTGGATACGAAATGTGCACATTTTAAGTAAGGATTATTACATCATTCAATGCAGTCATACTTATGTAATTGTTTGCATTCATTCTATATTTACAAATTCTTCATGCATTTATATTATTCTAAGCATTTCCATTTTTCTTTTTAAGGTTTTTCCATTCATTCGATATTTTTTAGTATACATTCATGGTTATTGCATGTGTGGTAATTTCACGGCTTTTTCTATTATTTTTTATGAGCTGCTAGAAGGTGAATGAAGTAGGAGGGATCTTCATCATCTTCTTACATTATTTTTGGGCAGTCTTTATATTTAATGACTTGTTTTCGAACCATGTTGGTTGTGCTCATGCCGTACTTTTGTACTAAGTACCATAGTGCAGTTTCGTGATAATTTGGATCGGTTGGATCGACTGTTCTTGGGTCGACAGGCTCGTCATATTCATCTGATGATGATGATTCTTTATCCCAACTTTTGGGGGTAGTTTCCACCCCCCCCTGGTTCAGACATCTGGTGTAGTACTACTCTTCGACCATTGTGTTAATCTTCCGGAAAATCCCCGATTTTCCGAAATAAAAAAGGGTAACTGGCTTTGGGTCCG